>JAFVLL020041153.1:0-45554 GCA_021397915.2 Tor tambroides | reverse complement strand
GGCTGGGTAGTGTCTGATGCGACACTATGCTGCTTTCAGCTGCCTCTGGGTTTTGTTTTCGCTGAGCAGGATTCGTGACCTGTAACGGACCTTGCATGTATCTGACAGATAAACTGATGAAACTAGATAGTATTTAGAATGTTAACGATTTAACAAGATATTAAACCAGAGTTTAAACACTGCTTCATCAATAAGATGACACTATACTCTTGCCTTGGGCTTTAATTACCAGTTTAAAAATGGATTTAGTCAACCTCAGCCTCCTTAGCTTTGAATTAAATCTTGCTCTTTCACATTGTGGTAGGGACTCAATTACCATTTGAGCTACTCAAATGTGAATATGCTAAAATAAAAAAAATAAAAACAAGATACTCTATTCATTATGAATAACTCAAATTGCTCTTTAATGCAGGTTCATTTAAACTGTACACTATAGCTGCTTGCCAAAAATGATACAGTTGTGGCCGCTGTGTTTTTCATATATACATATATATATATATATATATATATATTAATCGCAATTAATCACATTCAAAATAAATTTTTTTTTACATAATATATGGGTGTGTACTGTGTTTATTTATTATGTACATATAAATACACACACATGCATGTATATATTTAAGAAAAATGTTTATATATATAATGTTTATATATTAAATATATTTATATATTATATAATTTATATAAATATATACACCTACATACATGTAAATATTTTCAAAATATGTCTTTATATATACATAATAAATATACACAGTACACACATATTATGTAAACAAAAACTTTTATTTTTGGATGCGATTAATCGCGATTAATCATTTGACAGGACTAATATATATATATATATATATATATATACACACACACACACACACACACACACACACACACACAGTTTCCAGCTGAAATGAGCGTTATAGAGGGAGTAAATCTTAACAACTTTTATTACTTTTCACACAAATTATGATTGTAGAGGCAGGTTACTGATTGAAAAAAGACTTATTTTCATTTGAAATGAATACATTTTAAAGTTTGCATCACATAAGGATATCTATATGAATGGCTTTTCTGATGTAGTAAACATGCTCTGTAACTCACCCAGTACTACCCTTGAAATTCAAGTCGTGATAAAAGAGGTCCGACACTTGTACATTTTTAGCAAGCTAAAATGCCATGTTTGTTTCTGCAAATGTGTTTTTGTCTCATGCTTGCTTTTGTCAGTTTAGGGTAGGTGGGTATTTTCAAATGCAAAACAATTAACCTTTTAGCTCCCCTCACTGGATTGGATTTCATTTCCGAACGTTGGCGATACATATAACTCCCAAAACTCACAAATCATTTCCAGATTAATTTTCATTTGTTTTGGATAAAACCAACTGTGTTTTAGTGCCACTCAGTAAACATTTTGATTTGAAAGTGTTGTGAAACACGCAAGCAACGCAATATCATTTTGCAAAAACTTTGCCACAGCCACAGGCTAATGAGCCTGGGTTGGTAATTTTACTACAGTACACTCATATGGAATTTAGCACTTAACTGTTTTAAATAAACTCATGATAAAGACGTAAATGATGAAACATTGCAATATCAGCATTAAAGTGAAATGGAATTTAATTCAATATGAACAATGGCACAGTTTGAGTGAGCCAGTTCAAATATAGAAAAATAGATATTGTGCAGACCCAAATGGGTTATGCATCACAGTGATCATGGTGAAATTTACAACATTAGAAATGTGTACAGACATCCTTATGAGCCAGAGGGCTTGCAGCAGCTTACACATTCACTTTGAGTTGATCTGAGTCAAACTCACCATCATTTGACTCTGAAAGCGCAGTGAATCTCTGAAACTGGGAGACATGCCACTGGCCACTTTCATTTACCTTTCAAACTGCAATTTAATATGCTACTAAGATTTATTCACAGAGGACTATTTTCTGCCTTGGCTTGGTGTTTCACACACTGCCCTGAGATAGTTCGTGTGCTTATTACATGCCTCTCTGGAATATTTCATCCTGATTGGTCAGCAGCAGCATTCTGCAGTCAGATATTTTGGTATAATGGCGCTAAGCTGTAAAAATGCGGCTGATTAGAAAATGGATTCTGCGATGCAGGAAAGACGTGGCCAGTGGACAGCAGTCATATGACATTCTTTAAACAAACACAGATAGCTAATAAATAGATCTGCTTGTGCTTGGCTGGTGTATCGGTGAACCTCCTTCCTTACTGAAATAAGCATGTCAAACATCTCGTAATTGCAACTTTTGAGAAAAAAAGGTTGTCTTTTTTTGTTTGTTTTGTTGTTGTTTTTTACTTGTGTGATCACATTTACATTTACATTACGGCGAAATTTTGCAGATGAAATCCAGTGATTTTAATAAGAATTCACACACAAGGGTGAAAAAGTGCCCATACATATTTCACTCATGTTCAAGTTGGTCACTCGAATTAGCTACATTAGTTATGTTTCCTTCCAAAGTTGAAAATTTAACTTATGTGCAAAATTGGAATATCGCATGAAAGTTTTGTAAATAAAGCACCGTTTCCATCCAGACAGACGAAGGGAACAAAATCATCACTTCCTGATAAATCGGCAAATATCACCAAATATCACTAAGAAAAAGGTAATTTGCCACAGTAGGATAAGCCTCGTGGGTCTTTTTTCATATATAATAAACTGCTTCATAATAAATTGACCATGGACAATGAACCTTTTTTTTTGCCTGCAACAATTTGTATGAATTTAGGCTATACAATGTGAATTGTATGGAAATGTACGATTTTTAGAAAAAAATAAGAATGAAGGTCCACCCCTAAAAATAACCATCACATGAGCAGGTCTATCTATCTATCTATCTATCTATCTATCTATCTATCTATCTATCTATCTATCTATCTATCTATCTATCTATCTATCTATCTATCTATCTATCTATCTATCTATCTATCTATCTATCTATCTACTGTATCTATCTAACACCAAGCTTTGTAAAAGGGTGCCACCACCAAAATCTTCACTGACCTGGAAAGCATAGCAACAGTTACCATGCGTCTCTGCTTTGTAATGTCAGCAAAGATGATGAGAACACTAGGGTGGCAGGAGGTTCATAAAATCTTTATACAACACAGACCAAACTATGCTACAACAAAATATGCTGATATGGTTATTCTGTTTTCCATTATTGCACAGATTAAACAAAAACTGCAGCTTCAGAACAACTTAATCTCCACAGCTGGCTATCGATTTTATACCTACAAAGTGAGATGCTACATTTCATCTTTAATTTGTTCAACTTCACTTGGCATCTTTCATCTGACTTTTACCGGTGTCTAGTGTCCAGTCTCCCAGTGCTGAGACGCAGGGCACATGTGCTTTTGAAATGGCTATTGCAGCTTAATGAATGTTGGAGAAATCCCATTAAGGTCCATCATTTGCACAAATTATGTTTACAAAGGAGGATTGAGCAGCTGGTGATAATTTTTCTCCCGAGAAGTGAGCCACCATTGCTGTAAGAATGAAGGGATTTGAAAACCACGTGCAGCGATTGAACAAACATATTTTTATGTGTCAAATCACACAATAATCTTTTGATCACCTGAGAACATGGCACTCTGTTGGATGTATAGTTTGTACAAAGTTTGCTAAGGCCACTGGATGGTCTTACAAAATGATTTGAAAGAATTTGTTGACTGAAAGGCTTCATGTGGTTTAATGATGAGGGGTGCGTGGGCTCTGACGCTGTTCAATTGTTCCATAAATGCTAAATGAGATAAACAGAAGAACAATCGATTTGTCCGCAGTGAAAACATGTCAGTGGGAATTCGGAGGTAAAAGCACCTGGTTTATCGACAACCTCTTGCTGTACTAAACTAATCCCCCTATGTCTTCGGCAACATACTGTGCTGTTATTGACATGCTAATGTTCGGTGTTAAAGACAGCGAGCGTTTGAGTTAGCATGGGGATTCCCTGTGCACCCCGTGCTGGTCCGATGCTTTTTACACCACTGCAGTCATTCTAAATGAGCTACAAAACCCAACTCTGACTAGAGGGAATTACAAAACAAGGACCCAGCACTTCTTCTAGCAACAAAGAGAATGGCTGATTTTCTTTTTCTCCCATCACAGTCTATCTAGAGTCTTTGTATTTAGGGAGAAAAAGCTTGTGAGGCTTGAAAACGCCAATTTGTTTCTTAGTCATCCTCCCATCGTGAGCCTACTGCGATACTCGTAGGTAATGAGTCTGGTGTGCCAACTATTTGCATAGCCAATTAAACCTCCCTGCCTTCAATAGGGGCACTTTAAGAGGATAATCAGGGCTGCATGGTAGGCTGAGACAGGAAGCATGACTCATTTTAGACTATTGGGTGACTGAGAGTCAAACAGTAGCTTGGATTTTGGATTAAGACGTTAGCAGTGTTTTTTCGCTGTTACCAGAGAGGGGTGGGGGGGTTGAATTTGAATTTTTTTTTCTTTTTTCAATAATGCAGAGGATGCAAGGACATTTTAGCATTCATAATCATATGAGTCTGTGTCAGAATCATCTAAACCAGGGCTATTCAATTACAAATTCAGTTGGGCCAGATTTTCAAACCAAGAAGGTTAGCTGGGCCAGTTATTTCAGCGGCGAAGCAACTCGTAATGACACATTTTAAAACCAACACAAACAAATTTATTGAATACATGTAAGGTTTATTCATTGTTTCTCTTTTAACTTTGGTCAGTTTGCACATCAAAAGGTGCATAAAAATACAATAAAAGAGTTAACTGAACAGAATCTGAGGTAGCCCCTACTTTTTCCACTTACAAAAGAAAAAAAAACTGACCTCTTGCCTAGGCCTACCTAGGCTACATATCTGACCTATCTGATCACAAAGTGCATAAAACAAAATAGTGCACAGTAGTAGATAAGCAATAACATTAAGTTTCCTTTTGAAACAAAATAAACATCTTGCTCACATTTGACCCAGGAACATCTCAAAGTGCATAAAATAAAAAGTGCACAGTATTCACGGCTATAACTAACACATGAATACAAGGTGGACTACTGCACATATTGCACATACTGAGGGAACATATTTTAAATCACCACATTTATAATTAGGCATGCCTTTGTTACACATCCAACATTATATTGATGTAGGCTACAGTTACCCAGCTGATTTAGTGGGAGAAGTGACATTTTTTGTTTTGAACAAGAGCAGTGACTTTAGGCTCGTAAGTTGTCAATGCAATCCGAAGGCATTGGTGGAGAGTACAGTCAGTCAGGGAGCAACGATAGTTGCTCTTTATGGAGTTCATGTGTGAAAAACTTGACTCACATGTGCAAACATACTGAGCATGATCACCGCTACTTAATGTTAGGAACTGATGTACGTTGACATCAGTCCAAAACATTGTAGGCCCAAGTAGTGGCAAAGCTCCTGTGCCATGGTTACAGACAACTGCATGTCAACAAGTTCGAGTGTGAATTTCCCCTCGTCAATGGAAGGAACCACTTGCTTTGCTCTGGCGGATAAGTCCCCTTCTAATGCAACAGTGAACGGGTCTCTGACAAAAGCGGCCACCTCTGAGGGCAGAACAAGTCCATCCAATCGACCAGCAAAGTTCATTTTCAGCCTCGCAATGAAATCTGTCATCACATCCGTGATTTGTGCGGGGGATGAGATGAATTTGCGGAGTGTCGGAAAATGCAGCATTCGGCCTGTGCTCAAATCAGTTGCGAAAAGGTCCAGTTTAACTGGGAATGATCCGCATCTGTTCCGCTGCTGTCGATGACAGTTTTGTCTCTGCCTTGTAGTGCCAAATTGAGATCATTCAGGTGTTTGAATATGTCGCTCAGAAAGCAGGCATCGGCCATGAAGTTGTCGTCCAGTATGCGACTCAAGTGCGTTTCTGCCTTTTTATGCTTGCTGCTGCGGAGGAAAGTTATGATCTCCTCTCTGAGACCACAGAAACGCTCCAGTGCTTTGCCTTTGGACAGCCACCTCACGTCATTATGCAAAAGCAGGTCGTGGTGCTCAGCAGACATTTCTGACAGCAGCATGCGGAACAAGCGGTGTTGGAGGCTCGATGTAGAGCGAATAAAATTAATTGTAGCCATCCCCATCACGTTGTCCATTGCCGCTGAGCGGCCCGCTAGTTTTGCGACAAATATCGCCTGATGCACAATGCAGTGTAAGGAGATCAACTGAGGTGCAACAGCGGACCAACGTGCTGCCAAACCATTCACTTTCCCTGTCATGGATGGAGCCCCATCCGTCACAAGCATGCACACACGCGTCATATCCAGACCATTGTCTTTAAAAGCTGAACTTTCCCAAAGACTATATCGCCTGCCAGTGTCCTTCTAACGGCAGTAGGCAGAGCAGCTCCTCTGAAGCATTCCATGTCAAAAACGGGACATATATGCACAACTGAGCAGTATCAGTTTTGTCTGTGGACTCATCTGCTGCCATAGACATAGTATCAGCTTTCATCAGGTCTCCTAACAGCGTTTTCATACACATCTGCAGCAAGAATTTCCAACTCCTACGAATGTTGTATGCATCTGACAGTGGCACTGCTTATAGCAGATGCCACGCCTGCTTTAATTTTATCGTCATTTATCACTCTCATCCACGACGGCTGCCAGCATACAGTCCTCTGGTTTCAGAGTCTGTGAATGGCCTTTTCTTTTTGCCAATATCCAGGAAAACACTGGACAAGCGTAGCTCTCTTGGGCTGTGAATGACTGCACCATGGTAGTACTGCTCCAGTTGTAAGATGCAATCAAACTCTGCACTTTTGCTATCTTCTCTGAGATCCTCTGGAAAATTGTGAAAGTCTGCGTTTCTAACGTGGTGCCTCTGCATATTGTAATCTTTAAGTACTGCAACGCACTCATTACAAATTAAACACATCGGTTTGGCGTTTGGATGTGGCGGTAAAATAAACAAGTATTTGTCAGTCCAGGCAGGGTTAAACTGACGGTTTTCATTGGCAATTTTACGTTTCAGTGTTGAGAAAGACATATTGATAGTAATCTAGGCTACTACCAGCACGCTCTGCATTGTTTGCGTGTTGCTAGGCTACGTGGTCTGTACTACTGTATGAATTTATGTAGGGATGTGCGTTTTTGGCGGGACCACGGGCTGGGCCATTTGGAGGTTGCTTCCGGGCCGCATCTGGCCCGCGGGCCGCCAATTGAATAGCCCTGATCTAAACAATTGCACATAATCAGATTAATCAAGAGAAGTCAGAAGGATCCAAATACGATGACCAAAATTAGTTCTTATTCAAAACGCCAGACAGTATGTAGCATGAAATTGTGGATCTCATTCAATGTAGAATCAATAAACGTACAAATGGCTTCATATCAGGTTAGATTATTCAGGTTATTACACTCATTACGAGTGATGTTGGTCATTTGACCCATAGCCGCATCAGCAAATTCTATAAGAGCTATTTCACTCTGGAGGGTTCTTAGTCCTGAGAGTGATGTTCCATATATATGGAACATGTACTGACCTGTTAACTAAGCTTTTACAACATTGATTTTACTGATTTTCCCATATCTCCTTTGCTGCTCTTAACCTGCGCTGTTGTAGATGAATATACATGAACTGATTTCTTTTTTCAGTTGTATGTTCTGATGATATATAAGGGTGTTTCTTCAGCACTTTAACGACCCAGGGGATTTTTTGAGATATATATATATATATATAGTATATATATATATATATATATATATACTGTATATACACACACACACACACACACACACACACACATTACATTACATAAAAATCACATTCAAATCTAATTTTTAACATGCATTCAACTGTTACTGTATTTTTCATCAAATAAATAAAGCCATGCTAGCACTTAAAAACATAAAAATCATAACCTTTTGACAAGTAGTGTGTTTACTTAAAGCTGCAGTCCATAACTTTTTTTGGTTAAAATGATCCGAAATCAATATTTGAGCAAGTACATAACTAGCCAGTGTTCAAACCTATCGCCTTACTTTAGCTCGATTCACAACGGTAAGATTATAATAATGTTTTCTAATTTGAGTGGTACGGGTAGGTTTTTGCGGGAAATTCGAGCATGGCACTGCGTCATTACGTCACGTCTGTAAACATAAAGAAGTTGTCCCGGCTAGTAGGCTATATCGCACTTGAGGATCCTGCAGGTGGCAGCTCTTTATAACCTTTTCTCACAGCAGCTAGAATAATTAAACTTTTCAAACATTTTGATGGTGGATTGTAATCCAGAAAGGATTATGTGTTTATGAAACACATGTGAATGAAATTAAATTATATTTCAGTTTTAAATGTGCTTCTGATTACAGATAGCCTGAGATTACAAAAGATTTGTATTTTAAAGACAACCAGTTCGAAGGGAGCATAATTTGCTTTTTGGGTTAAAAGAATTTATTAATATGAAATTCGAATGGCATGACAATTAGAGATTAGACTGTACAGAAATTGAAATCTACAGGCTAATACACACTATAGCCTACTCATTGTCATGCAATGCTGATGTCGTTAACATTAATAATTTGAGAATAATGTATAACAATAATAATAATTTGCACAGTTAGATGTGACATGACCTAACCGATCATTAGATTTAATCACCATTGGTAGCGCTATTTATTGTAATGCTTTTTTCCTCAGTTGGTCAGAACAAACATGGCAGACTTGTTACTTACTTGTTCAGATGGCAATATATGCTGAAAATTCTTATTTGTGTCATATATTCCAAGATGTAGTCTAGAATCTGTGATTCTGAAGTACAGTGAATATCCACACCAGTCTTTTAAAGTAAGAAAAAAAATATGAAAACAAATCCACCAAAATATGATTTTGATGTGATGGAAATGACAGTGGTAGGATTTTTAACAGAATTCTTACACAATATGTATAGACATTTTTAGTGACTTCAAAGTGCCTGTAATAAAATAAACACCTATATGTCCAATTTGCATGTCCCTTTATTAGGTCAAATTTAATAAAATTTAGAAAAAATGAGAGTTATTTGTCTGGTTCAGAGAAAAACTGTGTGAAATAAAAGTAGTTTTATGTTTCAACCTTGATTCTACCCCTCAAAGGTGGCCTTGTGATATTTCGGAGTTGCATTAAATCTTGTAAGCCATGGCTATTTTATAACTGACCTTCACCTTATCAGACAGAGACGTTTTATCCTTTAGATAAGCATCGGTGCAATGGACATTACTGCCGTGGATTGTGTGGAACAGGCAGCCATTAGGCAGTGTGTAATTGATTGGTGTATGGCCGTTTCTCTCTGTGCACCAGGGGTGAATCATCACCGCTGAACGCTAGACAGAGATGTGAGAGAAAAGACTAATGATGCAAGGGATACATTCTCATTTACAATCATTTACACCACTCAATACTACTGAGCTAAAGAAAACATTTTTGGTGATTTTAAACACATGTGAGAAGGCCAATGCTGCTAATAGTTATCCAGCATCATGCAATGAGAGGGTACATTTTTTATTGCTTCAGTCTGTGACTCGTGTCCCGGCGGACCACAGCCCTCCAGAGGAGGCGTTTGCACACACAGAGTTGTCCTCATCAGCCTAACTCAGTGAGAGAGACTGTCAAAACAATGGCCAATTAAAGGGCTCCATCTGTATTATACAGGCAATTCGTTTGAGAAAGTGTAACATGGCTTCCAGGAGGCCATATGTAATCTTAACGCTGAGTGTCGCTTTCGGTGCGTGTGCAGCTTTAGTGCAGATGAACAGACTAAATTTGTATCCTGCAGATTAGGACCGATATCACGCTTGTGAGATAAAAATGTGTGCTTATGATTTCCCCTGGCTTTCTGTAATTTAGCACATGGTTGAACCAGTTGGTACGAAATCGATTGCAGATTGTAAGAAAACACATTTACAGTGAAGAAATATGTGAAACATGATGATTTACAAACCACAGCTGGATCGTTCTCAAAATATGGTGGCAAACATGCCTTAACTTTGTGGTCAAAAGATTTCAGTTATTAATTAATTAATTTCTAAGAAAGAAAGAAAAAGAAAAAAAGAAAGAAATCTTATAAAAAATATATTAAAAAAAAGCAAAAAGCTACTTGCTTAGTTACTTATTTATCATTCAGTTTTCAAAGCATTAGTGTGTCTGGCAAGTCTGCAAAAATTAATTCATTAAGAATAATTCATTAAAAAGTCATTCATAAATGTATACTTTTTTATCCCTTTATTTCATGCTATTGATTTTTTAAAGCTATTTTGTATCCAAGGTAAAAGTTCAGAGGAAAATGATGCTGTTTAAATGTGTACATAGTGAGCTTTGCATACCTTTCAATTTTTGTTGTGTTTTTTTTTTTGATTAACAAAAATCAAAATCAAAATTTCAGTAAAGACCCTGAGTGTTTTTTTTATTCTGAAATTAATAAAAATATATTTTGTAAGCCAGAAAAGATATTTATTTATTTGATTGATTGATTGATTGATTGATTGATTGAGATTGACTCTGCAAATAGATGCCAAGTTCATGGTGATGTTATTTTTCTTTTTTTTTTCTTTTTTTTTTTCAAAGGACCAGGCATCCTACAATCCCTGTAGATGTTTAACATGAACAAGAACTCTTATGTTTTCCACAGAAAGCTGGCAATATTAAAGTTTATCCTCAAGTGGTGCTTCTCTTATATGTGTTTGGATAGTTTCAAACAAAGTAAGCAGTTTCCGCAGTTTTTAATCGAGTTACTGCCAAAAATGTTTCACAATATCACACTTATATTACATTCCAGCCCACGTAAGAATAATATCCATTCAATTTCTACCACTTAATAAGCCCATTTTAATCCACTTTAAGTTGTTGGTTTCATTCCCATGTGACGTTGTATAAAGACCATCAGAAGAACAGTAACCAAGGGGACTGGAGTTTAGTGAAGGGTCAGTTCTTTGTTTCTAGTTAATTAGCTCACTTGCTCTTCCGGCCTACTGAGTTTAAACACGCAATCTGAACAAAGACATCTGAAATCTTATTGAGAAGGTCAATCAGACTGAAGACTGCATGAAGCCAGCGCAATAAAAGCTCAACTCAAGCCAATTCGCAGCAGTTCTTCTGGGGCCCGGGGTCCTATGAGATTTTGATCCGGGAGTGCTCTGCCTGCCAATGCCGGCTCTGACGAGATCCCAGGCAAGGGCGAGCAGGACACACTGAGCCGAGTCGAGACCTTGGCACAGCGCTGCTGACTGGCAATACTGATTTGTTCCTACTGTTTCCACAGCAACGGCCATGCGTGGTTTGTCGTGCTGAACACACGCAGGATGGGAGGAAACAGACATCATACTGTATATGTACCAGTTCACCATCCACGTTGAGCAGCTACACGGCATGAGCTAAACATAACGATGTCCTTATTGTGATCAAATGGAAACCAGTCACGAAATCAGTGCTGTTGTGCTTTGGTAAAACAAAGAAAACCACTTCTTTTTTATAGCTGTCATTTTTTCTTCAGCTCATGGGAATTATTTGCTCATTACTTTGTCAGGATCTCTTTATGCTCAATGTAAAATGTGCCTAAATTGCTCTTCGAGTCTCCTGCTGTGTGGGTTCTGGTGCGAATTGAGCCAGCCAAGCCAGATGCTTTGCAGAGTATCGCTACGTCTCCTGAGACTGCGAGTCTGCAGCGGAGCTTTTAATCAAAAACCTGCATGTCAGTGAGAGCCGAAGGAAACAGATCTTCCTCTTCATCAACATGTCCCCCTGATTTTCATTAGACACTATCTAGATATACATTTATTGCAGTCTCTGCCATGAAAAGTCTCAAAGCCAGCTGTTATAATGAGGTAAGAGAGAGGAGCAAGAGCCCTTGAATAATACAAACTGAAAATAAAAATGTCAGGCTAGCCAAGAAAAAAAATGAAATACTAATATAAATGAAATACAATTAACATAAATTAACCAACAAATTGAGGAGTAAATGAAATACATTTATGGAGACATTTAAGATTAAGGTTACACTTTATTTTAAGGTGTCTTTGTTATGGTGTAATTATACATTTAAGTACTGAGTAATATTAATTAACCATATTAGGGTTAGAGTTAGGATTAGGGTTTGGCTTAGGGTTACTTGCATGTAATTATGCATAATTAATTGTTGATATAATACTAAGTACATGTAACAAGGGCACCTTAAAATAAAGTGTTACTCAGATTCATTTTATTTCTATTTGTCATCATTGTGAACATGTGGTTGATACAGGTTTGAATCTGGCCTGTATCAAAAAAAAAAAAAAAGTTGGTTAGATATCTAATAGCATAATTAAAATGTGTTATTTATTTATTTAATTTAATTTAGTTTAAACTAATAAACAGATTTCATAATTTTATAATAAATAAAAAATAAATCAAATAAATTTTCTACTTACTATTTCTTGGTCATTAATGAAATATAAAGTTTGCTTACTAAATTTGTATTTATTTGTTCAAATTGCATTAAATTATAAAACAATGCAGAACAGTACCAGAAATTTAACTAATGGTCTTAAACTATAAATTTCTATTTATTTGTTTAAAAAAAAATTGCATGATATTAGAAAACTATGCACAATAGAAGCAATTTAACTAATGGTCTTAAACTTTTGCGTATTGCTGTATACAGTGGCATGCGAAAGTTTGGGAACCCCTTGTAGAATCAGTGAAAATGTGAATAATTTTAACAAAATAAGAGAGATCATACAAAATGCATGTTATTTTTTATTTAGTACTGTCCTGAGTAAGATATTCTACATAAAAGATGTTTACATATAGTCCACAAGACAAAAAATTGCTGAAATTATTAAAATAACCCCCTTCACAAGTTTGTGGACCCTTGGTTCTTAATACTGTGTGTGGTTACCTGGATGATCTACGACTGTGTTTTTTGTTTTGTGATGGTTGTTCATGAGTCCCTTGTTTGTTCTGAACAGTTAAACTGAGCACTGTTCTTCTGAAAAAAACCTCCATGTCTTGCAGATTCTTCAGTTTCCCAGCATCTTTTGCATATTTGAACCCTCAAACATTCACTGATGCTCCTGAAGGAAACACGATGCATTAAGAGCTTTTTGAATTTGAAGATCAAGGTAAATTGTACTTAATTTATCTTCCGGGAAACATGCAAGTATCTTCTGATACTTTCGAAGGGTAGTACTAAATAAAAAAAAATAAAAAAAAATTATATTACAACAAAATTAAGAAAAAGTTGGACATCTTCATCCTGTTCAAAAGTTTTCACCCCCGGCTCTTAATGCATCGTGTTTCATTCTGGAGCATTAGTGAATGTTTGAACCTTTTTTAATAGTTGTTTTTGAGTCCCTCAATTGTCCTCAGTGTGAAAAGATGGATCTCAAAATCATACAGTCACTACTGGAAAGGGTTCAAATATGCAAAAGATGCTGGAAAACCAAAGAATCTTCAGGACACGGAGGATTTTTCTGAAGAACAGTGCTCAGTTTAGAGTTCCCAAACTTTTGAATGGGGTTATTTTAATAATTTCAGCTATTTTTTTGTCTTTTGGACTAAATGTAAACATCTTTTATGTAAAATATCTTACTCAGGACAGTACTAAATAAAAAATAACATGCATTCTGTATGATCTCTCTTATTTTGTTAAAATTATTCACATTTTCACAGATTTTGCAAGGGGTTCCTAAATTTTCGCATGCCACTGTATATGTCTACAGCACTACATCTAATAAAGAAGCAAAAGGTCAATTATACTTTCCTTACAAAATGCAAAATCTAGTTATGCAGAGAGGAGCTGAAGCGGTAATCAACCAATAAAATCCCTAGTAGTTCCGAATGAATGCATGGCTAATTGTTACTCCTGTGTTATTGCTCTCTCTCTCTCTCTCTTATGGTGTCAAACACGATCAATAACACCTCCCTCTTCCTTATTGCTCAATCACTTTCCAAGTGAAATCACACCAGGAAGCTGAAAAACAGAATTAAACAACCATTTAAATCAGATTTCAGATAAAGCAGTCCTACCACTGCAGAAATTAACCATACTGCTTCAGAAAGTTCAGGAATTAACATTCTCCAAAACCATTCATTTCTATTGCACTCTCAGGAAAAATGGTAGAAGCTGTCAATGGGGCAGTACCCTTTCAAAAAGTACTAAGTTGTATGTACCATTTAAGTACTACATTTTAGGTATTAATGTGTATCTTTAAGGTACTAATATGCACCCTTTGGGTTAAAAAAAAAAAAAGTACAAAGTGTACCTTTTGAAAAGGTACTGCCCCAGTGACAGCTTTTGTACCTATTTTTCTGAGATATCCCAATACTGATGTCTACTGGCTATTTAATTTCTAACTTTATCTCTGCTGATGTAATATATTTGTGGAATGGAACATTTGTGATTTTTGGAATATAGTAAAAACCAATATAAATCCAATAGGGTTTCATCTAGTCAACTAAACCGACAGAAGCCTAACTTCTGAGATACACCACCATTAGTGTGATATTTCTTGTGTGTATAAGCCTGTGAAGGTCCATTTACCACCTTCTGTCTGTACTTGGCCACACCATCCTGACTGTTCTGGCATGCAGGCTTTATCCTCATTTACCATGTAAGCAGATTCAGGCATTACAACAGACTAGCTGTGGATGTACAGCCTGTGAGACCTGCTAAATATAACTGCTGGAGAGAGTTTTACAGGGTTTTTTGTCTATGTTTGGGTGTCCTAGAGCAGGAGAAGCTCAGAAAGAGGTTAGCAGTGTGTGTTATCCAGATAGCAGGGGGCTGAGCTGAGAGTTAAGAGGCATAAAAGCTGCTGAAATGAATAAGTAGAGATGATCCAGAGTGACAGGAAAATGACAAATCTGATAAGACTTCCTGTTTGGGTGTCATTAGCACAGCCATGAGCAATTTGTTTGCCATTAGCATCTATCAGACAAAGGGCTGTACCCGTGCTATATTCATTTGCACCTGCAGATGCACCGTGTTCTTGCAGAGGAGACTGGCAGCGATTGTAACACGTTAAATTTCTTCAATGACAAACATGTTAGACTGATGACACATTAACCATATGCTTAGTAAAATCCTGTCTGCTCCTGAGAAAAAGCGTGAGCGCTTAACTTTGTGACAAATTGTAGACACAACCCTTAAACTTTAAAAAAAAAAAATCCATTTTTAAAGGATTAGTTCACTTCCAGAATAAAAATTTCCTGATAATTTATTCACCCACGTGGCATCCAAGATGTTTATGTCTTTCTTTCTTGAGTTGAAAAGAAATTAAGGTTCTTGAGGAAACATTTCAGGATTTTTCTCCATATAGTGGGCTTCAATGGCGGCCAATGGATTGAAGGTCCAAATTGCAGTTTCAATGCAGCTTCAAAGGGCTCTACACGATCCCAGCGGAGGAATAAGGATTTTATCTAGTGAAACGATCTGTCACTTTCTATATATATATATATATATATATATACCACAAATCCAGTCTCAAGTCACTGAGGTATATTTGTAGCAATAGCCAAAAATACATTCTATGGGTCAAAATGATTGATTTTTCTTTTATGCCAAAAAATCATTAGGACATTAAGTAAAGATCATGTTCCATGAAGATATTTTGTAAATTTCCTACTGTAAATATATCAAAACTTAATTTTTGATTAGTAATATACATTGCTAAGAACTTCATTTGAACAACTTTAAAGGCGATTTTTCTCAATATTTAGATTTTTTTGCACCCTCAGATTCCAGATTTTCAAATAGTTGTATCTCGGCCAAATATTGTTCTATCCTAACAAACCACACATCAATGGAAAGCTTATTTATTCAGCTTTCAGATGATGTATAAATCTCAATTTTGAAAAATTTACCCTTATGACTGGTTTTGTGGTCCAGGGTCACATATATACATTTTAACCACAAATACTTGTCTTGCACTAGCTTGACTTCACACATTATGTAATCACGTTGGAAAGGTCACTTATGATGTACCTGGAAGTACCGACCCAGTGTTTACAAAGCAAACGTGCAAAGAAAGTCAAATGCCCTTTATGTTGTTGAGCGTAACGATATTGGACGATTTTGAAGTTGGAGGAGAAAATGAAATGGAGTTTTTCGCCCTACCCTATGTTTTTGAACCAAATTACCCAGACAAAGAGCTAACTGCGTTTGACTTTTCCAACGTGATTACATAATGCATGTAGTCACGCATGCACATCGCAGAGCTAGTGCAAGACAAGCATTTGCGTTTAAAAAGTATATAAATGTTTTGTTTTTTTTTAAATTACCAATCGTTTCGCTAGATAAGAACCTTATTCCTCCGCTGGGATCGTGCAGAGCCCTTTGAAACTGCATTGAAACTGCAACCTGGACCTTCAACTTGTTGGCTCCCATCGAAGTCCACTACATGGAGAAAAATCCTGGAATGTTTTCCTAAAAAAATTGATTTCTTTTCGACTGAAGAAAAAAAAGACATGAACATCTTGGATGACATGAGGGTGAATAAATTATTCCATTTTATTTCTATGAATCATATTTAGAATCATAACAAGTGTCATCTTTTATAAACCAAGTGATAATGCCAGATGATTTTTAATTTGATTTTAACAAAATTAATTTAATGAGATATTATGCTTCTCAAGATTGCATGACAAAATTGAGACATACTGAACTGAGCTGATATAAAATCATAAAAAAACCCATCATAAATTTCCAGATGTACTTCAAGGTTTTCAAATAAACATAATTTAATGAAAGTAAAAACATGACAGCATATCTCTCAAGAAAAAAAAAACGCACTTCAGTAAAAATGTGTCTTTAAACTCTGAGCAAATAGACTGTAAGAGTGGGTGTTTAGGAATAGGAAAATGCATCAGCTCATCCATCTGGACTTCAGATTGGTTGAATCATGACACATATGACATACTGGATTCTTTTTCTCTGAACAAAAATAATGATTTCTAGTATGTGAACGGGCAGACGTCCTTGTATGCGTTTGACATTGACCTCACACACAGTAAATCTGACCATTCTTTCCTTTCATCCAGTTTTGCCACTTAAAAAACTCCATTACCAGTGGTGTGCAACAAAGATCGGTTCTCTTTCGTGTTTTTACGGGTCATTTTCTTTTCACCTTGCAGAAAGAAGATTCATTGAGAAACAGATTGAGAAAATGGAAATGACCTTGAAGTAAAATGCATCAGGGTTGGTGTTCAGGTTACAGGCTAAGACAATGAAAGAGGGAGGGTGCTACAGAGAATTGGAAAGCAAAGGGAGACATTGCTTTACTTGATGTGTTGTTTTTTGGCTCGAAAGGGGCCCAGTAATGTAGATGAAGAGTCTATATAGAGCACCTCCGCCTGTGTCTTCTGCCTGTGGAGAAGGGATCATTGGGTAATGGCTTGTTAGATTGCAGTGCAATGTCAAGCCTGTGGATATAGACACAGATGCCAGCATAGCCCCATTTCTGCAAAGGACAGAGATGTGTTATCTTCAGTAATGCTTTAGGTCATCTAATATTATTCTCATTTATTCTTTTTCTTAAACCAAATCTTCAAGAGAAAAACAACATTTGAGATATAGCTCATGATTATGACTCTTAAAGATTTGCTTTTCGCTGGAAAATGGAATAACGGACTAGAGAAAACAAAATCTATTCTCACTATAATTTAATCTGTAATTTCACAACAGTATTTTCTTCAGTATAATTTCATCTGCATTGTAGGATTTTCTGGATTATTAAGGACCCACATAAAAGATTATTTGCAGATGGTGACTCTTCAGTTTGGTCCTTTTACACTGTATATATCTCTCATAATTACATGGAGAGTAACTTTAAATAATTTTCTATACACATTAATCATTACTAAAAATAATATATAATTTAGAATATATGATATAAAAATATCATCTTTAATCTAATTCAAATACCATATGAACCTAACATCATCTGATTACTTTTAACAATTTGTAGATTTCAAATAAAGTCTAATAAGGAATAGAAAACAGTGGTAATGTTTCAAAGCAATAAATGATTGTTTGTTTTTTTTTCTAAGGGATTTGTGCATGTAATGCTGCTGCCAACATGCCAGTACAGTATATAAATACTATTATTCAAATGTTTTCATGTCAATTTTTCTTTTATTTTTTAATTAATTTTTTAAAATTAAATTAAATTAAATAATATTTAATTATATCTTAAATGATAAATTATACATTTCTAAATTATATTTAAATTTATTTATTTATTATTTATTAATTAATTAATTAATTTATTTATTTATGTTTTATGTTTTATGTTTAGATTTTTCAATCAAATAAATGTAGCCTTTTTGAGCATAAGAGACTTTTTCAAAAACAAAAAGTAGTATATATATAGTGCTTACATTCTCCAAAAATTTAGGATTACTACCAGGATTACCAAAACAACAACAACAACAACAACAACAACAATAATAATAATAATAATAATAATAATAATATAAAATTCTGGTAGTAATCCTAATTTTATAAATTTGAGCAGAACTCTGTTATTTATTTATTTATTTTTTGTTTTTTGTTTTGTTAACAGGATCATCTTGTAAGATTTTATTATGTAATACTATTACAATTATTCCATTATTCCCCACGCCTGCTTATATTCTCTAATGAACAGTTTGTCTTAACCTCCAGAAAGCTGCAGTTTAACCTCTAATTTTGATTTCTTGGTTAATATACAGAGAGCCTATCAGATTAAAGATTTAAAGTGACCGGTCGTAGGGTGACACCGAATGAGAATCTTCAACCGCACTGTGTGCAACCACAGAGCCTGATCCATTTATGCCCTCCATACTAGTTCATAAAACAGCCACCCTAAGCTCTGAAATGCTGTCTGGGGCTGCGTACAGCATGACAAATAGCTTACCCTGCTTTTAGCTCAGTTCAATAAGGCCCAAATTGCCACTTACACGATTTTGCTGAGAGTATGGCAGATGCGGCTGAAACAGACTGTGCAGCCTTGCGTCGAAGCAATTTGGGTCTCACATTTCAAGCAGGTAAACGTAGCGATGGAGCTAATTTTATAGACAGCTGTGAATAAAATAGAGTTTTCAGTAGATGCCGTTATTAAATCGAGGGGCTCGCTGTCTATCTCACTGTCAGTAGATATCTGAAAATATCCTCGGCTGTCTCCATTTCTCATGTTCTTAAGTCAGGAGACAAAACAAGAGTCCAGCCATGAGCTGGATTTAACTAATAGCAGAAAGATCTCCATGCAGGTTTATGTTTTAAGATAGTGTCCATCATCACAAAGGTTACGATGCTCAATTCCAATGAGAGAGCAGCTCAAGCAAGCTTTGTTGGGTTAATTTACAATCTCACAGCAGCAGTATTTCTTAATGCTAAGTCAATTGGCATGAAGACCTGGATGCTGACCGTCCCTCTCTAAGCGCCTTGTCTCCTTAGGAGATTAAATGAGCATTCACTATTAAAAATAATCTGCTCAACCATCATACAATCATGAACAAATCCAGTGAATATTACTTCACAAGGATATAGTGATTGCAAGAACCCCTTCTGTTTCACCAAAAACAAGAGTACAAGGATCTACGTGGCATGTAGGTGCGTCACAGGCTAATGGTGCATGTTAATAAAAAAAAAAGAGTGACAGTTTTTTTCTTAATTGTTTCAAAAGATTTTATTTCAAATAAATACTGTTCCCTTGAACTTTCTGTTAAAAATGTTTCCACAAAAATATTAAGCAGCAAACAACTGTTTTCAACACTGATAATAATAACAACCAAATCAGTATATTAGGATGATGTTTGTTTGTTTGTTTGCTTGTTTGTTTTTTGAGAAGTTAATGCTTTTATTTAGCAAGGAAGCATTTAATTTATCAAAAGTAAAGGTCATTGCATACTGAGTCCGAAATTTTTGTCTGAAATTTTCGCACGTTAAAAAATAAATACGACCTCATGTTGTATCAATCCCGTTTACACACTGCCTCCGAAACTTTCGTCCGTCATTAAAAAATTTTGGATCAGGTTCGATTTTCTGCGTTTTCGCATCCGTAGCATGCATTTTGATAGGAAAGTATGAGGAATACAAAAAAACCCGGAAAAAAACGCACGCGAAAATTTCGGACTCGGTGTGCAATGACCTTAAGGCTTTTACTTTGGTACAAAATATTTTTAAAAATAATCATGTTTCCACAAAAATGTCAAGCAGTACAACTGTTTTCAACTTTCATAATAATAACCAAATCAGCATATTAGATATTTCTGAGTGATCAAGTGACACTGAAGACAAGAATAAGGAAAAATTCAGCTTTGCCATCACAGGAATAAATTAATACATTTTAACATAAGAAAACAGAAAACAGGTATTTTAAATTGTAATAATATTTCACAATACTATGGCTTTGGTGTATTTTTTGTATTAAGTAAATGCAGTCTTGGTCTTTAAACCAAAATAAATAAATAAATAAATAAATCTTACCAACCTCAAACTCTTAAAAGGTATAATGTCCTTTATTGTAAAATATTAATCCTGATTATCCTTGTGCTGTGTATTTTGATGATTACCAATGGACTGTACATTATCACACTGACTGTTGCTCAGATTTCCTAGCTGTTGTAGACTTAAGATAATAAAATCATTTTGACTGAATATTCACTCAGCTATTTAATTATTTGGTAAGTAGCCTTGTGATAAGAATAATATAGAGACAGTCATCATTGCAAAATACACCCTTGCAAGGGCAGTGCAACATTTCTAGCTTTTAAAAAATTGCCTATTAATAAAAATGATTTTCATATGCTGCTGTAAGGAATTCAAAAACTTCAATATGAAAGCAAAAGATGTAAACAAACCAGAAGATATCTTTAAGCAAGCCGAGGCACCTTGAACAGTCAATATTCTGATTCATTTTAGCTATTCACATGGCTGCTTGATTTTTGTGAGCTGAAGGGCAGGTCTGTGTGAAACGCACCTACAGGCTGCTAATACAGCTCCATCTGTGACCAAAACTCATTTCTCTGTTTGTCTTTGCGCTGTGTATATTTTACAGCCAGTGATTTGCAATTGGTGTTTGGTCGGGTGTTTGCATATGTTATTGATTTTCTCCTAAGCGCTCAGGGTGCTGAAAGGAATAAATAATCTGTGCAAAATTATTGCCTCCGTGGCAAGTTCTGCTTTGTTTGCAGAGGCTCCCTGGTGTGCTTTTTTAATCACGCTGTGTTAATTGTAGCCTGAATTCACCAAAGCCAGCAAGACTGCTGTAGGATTACAGGATCTTTGAGGCGTGCACAGTGTGAAGGCCTGTTTCCTTCGCTTGTGAAAAAGTAAACATGAATTCACATTCTGTGAAAATCTGTCAGGCCCTTACCGCCACCCCCACACACCCATGAATCCATGTCAATGCAGATAAAATATAAGACGCTGCCTCCCTGCATCCACAGCTGAGCTACTGCATCTCCACGATGTTCTCTCGAATCTAACAAGACTCTGCAGAAAAATGTCAGCTGACCTTCCATACTTGCATATGTATTTCTGTCTTGTGCAGTAGGATGAGATTAACTATTGCCATCCAACTTTGCTATAGGTTTGTTAGTAAATGTAAATAAGTTGTTATATTACATAAAATATTAAAATTATATTGCAGTTTTAAGTTTGGTAGAGAGACAGATTCTCTCTATGCACAATTTAAAGTCCAGTTTTTTAGTTTAGTGGTTTAAGGAAACCAAAAATAAAAAAAAAGTAATGCCATTAAATAACATTTAAGAAAACAATATTTTAGAAAAATAAATGTTTACATATAAAATAAGATTTAAAAATAGATATTTGAAAAAAAGAATTAAAATATTTATACTGTCATTAACACAAAAGGGCAAAATACCAACTACTAAATTAATGAAAAACATCTTGACAATATAATTTTTAATGTTTTTTTTTATTCTAACATTTATTTATTTTATTATTATAAAATGTATGCAATAAATGACAAAGTAAGATTTGAAAATGCTGTCATTAACACAAAAACTATTAAGAAATTCTTAAATTAATAATAATAATAACAATAATAATAATAATAATAATAATAATAATAATTTACATATATTACAACTTTTTTATTTTATTATTATAAAATGGTATGTAGCAAATCACACAAAAGATTTAAAATCAGATATTTGAAAAGTAAGCATAAAAAATTCAATAATACATTTATAAATAATATGCTTTATGCTCCAAAAGGGTGAAATACCAACTATTAAGAAATGAATAATAATAATAATAATAATAATAATAATAATAATATTCTAATAATTACTAATAATAATTTTTATTTTTAATAATTATAATTTTCTTATTATAAAACACGTGATCAATTACAAAAGAATGCAAAATAGAAGCATATTTACTCAGATATTTAGACCTCGCTGTAAAAAGACAATGATTTTATATGTTGATTGTTGACATGAATGACATATTCATCTGCTCAGACTTTCAAGTTCGATACATGTTGGATCAGTCTATGTGTTCGATGAAGGCAAGACGTGTGCAAGGGTCCCTGAAAGGGATGTTTAAAAAAAAAAATCATGCTGTAGGCGGCCTTGTCCGAGCTGATAATGAGAGTCTGATTGAAACAGCTCCTCTAAGCAAAAATGTTCTAAAAATGTAATCTAAAGGTGAAGCGTTTGTGAAGTTTGTAATGATAAAAGACCTTCTATCCCAGCATGCAGAGACTTACAAGTTCGCCATTCGTCTGTTTGGCGCTTTTAATGTCTCTCTATAATGGAGAAAAATACTTTTGATCCACGTCATCTACCAGCAGGAGATAACTGCAAAAGCTAACCAAATTAGCCTTTAGCTAACATGATTTTCTGTTCAAATCCAAAAATCTCAAATTTTAGCCTGCATCTGAAATAACAATAATAGACCATTTTTTGGGACCAATCAAAAACTGTTCTATATAATATGAATGTGTGTAGTATGAAACTAATCCAGATATAGCTATTAGCCTACATCAGTCATGTTGTTATTGTCATGTGATGTACGGCTGTTGTGTCACTTCTCTGTCATTCGCAAATCCTCCAGTGGCCTCATGGGATAATAAAGTGTTCATGGTATGCGCACTTCAGAATCTCACCAGAAGTAGTTGGTCCAGTTAGTCTTTTGCTAGCTAGAATGGTATGCTAACAGATAGCTTATAGCTCTTATAGCGAACCTTGTCTTCCTGGTCTAAATTGCTTCGTTCATATTTTTGTACTTCTTTTAGGTGGTGTATGCCCTGTTTTTTGTTGGAAAAATCTTTGCTATCCCACAAGCTAATCTTAGCATTTTCACACAGTCAAACAGCATGATGAAGACCTGAAGTGAAATCCGAAGAAAAAAAGTCAGTTGGTGGTTGAGAGTACATCCGTAAAATAAACATGTGGGACAATACGCATGCATGCGTGATCACAGAAAGAGAGAGAACGATCGCCTTTAGCAGAGTAATACAACCTAGTTAACATGACTGAAATGCTAAATCTGAAGGACTCGGTAACATCTCTCAGGAGAGAAAAGTGCTTTCATTTTAATCTTCAGAACATGAAATGCCCTGACAGATGGGTGTCTCTTGTAAAGATCAGAGCCATACTTTCTTAGGATGGGAGAGTATAATACACAAAGCAGCGACTCACACAATGTATGGTGCTCGTTTCAAACGTATACAATTAAGCAAGTGCCCAATGGCACAAAACGGAAACCTTCTCGGCTGTCAGAAACTTCTCTCCGTAGACTGCAGAAGTGGAACATCACAGAGGCGAGAAGAAAAGAACAAAGTGACAGGGACTGTCTTATTTCCTAGGGTTCTTGAGGGAGCAGATGCAGGCAATCTCATTTAGTGTTAAACATGAGACGAGACGTGCCTCCTCCTCTCTCACTCCCTTTCACTCTCTCTTTATCTCTCTCGCACACGCAAACTTGTTGGTGTCTGATCATGTGGGCTTTGCATGAGTTGTAGAGAGCTGCCACTCATCCAATGGCTACGGAGTGACAAAACCCTCGGTGGTAATTTCAGTGAAAAGCTTGGCAGCGCAGAGGAGGACTGTGGCTGAATGCGATTGGCCCCCAGATGCTTCTTTTGGAAGATGGTCGGATAGGCAGCTTGAAAAATGCATTGAAATTTTGAGAGAGCGAGAAGGAATGAGTGGGGTTGGAAAGAAACTGAATTTCCACAGGTGCGATTTTGGAGCTGGATCAAATTCGGAGCCTTTGGGTGCATATTAAGCCAAAATTAGTGTTGTGAATTAGCCAAACGAATGATTTGTTGCTTGGTTTTTCTGGATGGGCTTTTGGAAATCAGTATGTGGAGCTTGTATACCATCTCGCAAGACAAATACAAAAACATACATACATTACTGCTCTGGTTCGGACACAAGAGACCCAGTGAAACGCTTCTCATTTCCAGCATATTATTAAGGCCATAATCAACTGGGTATCACGGTCCTCCCCTCATCCCCATGTGGTTGTAATTACACTGACATGCAGACAGTGGCAGGCAAAGTGATTTTCGCTCCCTGCAGAATGAACACCACCTCTTTAACCATCAAGTCAGGTCGCTCAGGGAGCCACACGCAATTTCCATCCTCATTCAATTCAATTGCTGGAGCATGCTAATGGAATTTCTCATTGTTTGCTTGACTGCTTCAGTAGTACTTCTTATTTGCAGGATGTAACCTTATAACCACAGTGCATAATATGTAAATGCATAAGGTCATGTCATGTTACCTGAAGTGGTCACATTTTCAGTATTATGCATTACTAGAATATGGATTTAATTCATAACTGTATATGGAATCATTTTGTTATTCAGTGGTCTTACTATCTTCGGATCATTTCTTTACATTAACTAAAAAGGTACTCTGATTCTCTCTACTGATTCAATGGGATTGCACTGCAGGGTTTCACAGCTATTTTTGTGGGGAAAATAATAATCAGAATAGATTTATATTTACATTGAGGTAACTTCAATAAAGAAAGTTCAGCTAAATTTATAAAATGTGATATACAGTATATAAAATTACCACATTAAAATGTAAAATGTATATAAATATATACATTCATATTTGCATTATATAATAATAAATAAGTGTCAATAAAGTAAATAAGTGTCAATAAATGCATTTATAAATGCTAAATGTAAATTGATTTGTTACTACTGTACATGTTATTATAGACCAAGCTTATAATGCAATTAATTTTACATACAATGGATTATCATATATTTTTGTGGAAAAAAGTGTTTAAAAATCAATATAATATGTAAATATATTAATTTGATACTATAAGAATGTTATTATGAACTAGGCTTGTAATGCCATTTTTAACAATATGCTAAATTTTTGTGATAAAAAAATAAATAAATAGGTGTTTAAAAAAAATTAAGGTAATTTTAATAAAATTAATTTGCTAATGTAATGTAAGTGTGATATAAAATGATTAATGTATGAAAATGTATATAGCTGTTTTATGCAAAGATCATAAAAATCATTTTATGCAAAGCATTGATACTTATGCATAAAATGTTGGCATAAAAATTTGTATAGATCCATATATAATGATATACATTTATATGTATGATAATATAACACTTAAATTCATTAATTTGGTGCAGTATATAAATGTTATTATTATTATATGCTTATAATGCAACCTCAGTTTTACACAATATGCAACACGGTGTAACTGCTCCATCTTTTTGGCTATCAGAGGGTCCTTGGCCTGCCCTGAATAATGCTGAAGACTCCTGCTCTAATAGACAACCCCCACCTTTAATATACTTGACAATATTCCGCTGTGTAACATTATAGAGTGTCAAGTTAGTACAGGAGAGACAACTTTCATTCCATTTGTGGAATATCTAGAGCATGTTCAGTAGGAGAGAGGTGAGTGTAGGTGTTCATGGGTAGGTGGAATAACCGCCCTTATCTATTTTTCTGCGCTGAGTTTGTTTGTACGTGCAAATCCAGGCTATTTTAGAAGTTTACATAAAGTATGAAGTACTTTATAAGTAAGAGACGCAGCAAACCCAACTCAGGCAAGGTATATTTGTGTTCCATAACTGTGTAAAGGTATTTTCTAAACCATCATTTCCCACCAGTTTCTTTGCAATTGCCCCTCATAAAAAAAATTTGATCTGGGCAGGGCACCGGCACATCAATTCTTTGGGTTCTTCTGAGATTGGGCACAGGTGATGGCCATTGCGTTCTGTATTCAGGCAGTGTAGTGCCCAGGGCAAGACACAAGGAAAGATGCAGGGTAAATAGAGCTGCTGTAAGCAACTTCAGCCTGGGCTGAAAATGAACCGTGCTCCACTTTTCCTGGGATTAATTGAATTCTTGCTGCCATTAAAGTGACTTGGAGAGCTGAGTGACAGCTATTGCAGATGGAAAAAGTCATGCGCTGAAAAGGTCTGGACTCTTTCTGCCCATTGTGCTGACTATCACGATATCTCTCTTGGATGTGCGCTTCTTAGTAAGGAAATGCAGCAGCTGACTGTGAAGGCTGTTACTTTAAATAGCTCCTTAAAAGCTGCTAGACACTCTTATCCTCCCAAAAATACAAAACTGCAAGATAGAATGCATAGGAAAGAAAAATCGGTAGCACTTTAGTATAGGGACCAATTCTCACTAACTAGTTGCTTATTAGCATGCTTATTAACAAATTGGCTGTTTATTAGCACTTATAAACTACATATTCTGCATGACCATGATCTCTAATCCTATCCGATACCTAAACATAACAACTATCTTACTAACTATTAATAAGCAGCAAATTAGGAGTTTATTGAGACAAAAGACTTAATGGTGAGAATTGGACCTTAAAATAAAGTGTGACCGAAAAATCACACCCGAGATGTCTTACTTGTCTCAGCTGTTTCTCCTAGCTGACCAGCGCTCAAGATCAAATGGAGACTTTCTCAGATGTTTCTCCTGGAAAAAGATTCCAGTTATCTAATATGCTTTCCATCAAGGCTATTACCATGAACTAAAGCTTAAAATAAAACCATAAAAAAGATGTATTTTTGAAAGACAAAACACAAAATTACTAAACCTTTAAAATTAAAACAGAAAATATAAAAAAAAATCGAATTCAAAATGTATAGTAGTATACAGCGTAATAGTGAGTTTATGCCTTGCTTCTGGGCTTTTTTTTTTTTTTAGGTATCTGCTTGTGTAGACTATATGTAATATCTATGTTGTGTATATTATGTTTTTATTTATTGTATTTTATATGTAATATGTTACTACACATAAACTTGCAAATTGCCGCTTGGTGTTTAGAATTTAAGTGAATTGAAAATCAATGATGCTAAATTTCTCATTCAGTCTCATTATACCTGTCACGGTGCACACAGCAGGGAGGAACGAGGAGACACGAGACGAGGAGTAAACTCAAAATAATAGTCTTTAATGAAGACATCAGGGCAAGACAAGGCAAGGCAGACACACAGGAACACCGGGGATTAAAGAGTAGACCAGACAACATGAAACTGAACAGGCATGAACTTAAATAGACAGGTTAATTAGACAAACACAGCTGGACAGACTTAACGAATAATCACATGAAACAAGGACAGGAAACAAACCAAATATGGACACAAGAGGCGGGAACACATGACACACACGACAGAGGACTGACAATACCAAAGTGCCTATAATTTTACAGATCTATACTCTTACTGTAGGTCAACATTTCTCTTAATTTTTACTCTCCTAAGACATTTTAAGAGAAATATCTGAGACCAACCAAATGACAGTTCACCCAAAAATCTAAAATTCTGGCATCATTAACTCACGCAAACCTGTATGACATTCTTAATAACTGTGGAACACACACACACACACACACACACACACACACACACACACACACACACAATCTCCTGTAGAGATTCCTTAAATAAATGGGGGATGGTAAATGGTGTATTCAAAGAAAAACATTTGCTTGACCTTTAGCAAAAAGGTCATAATTTTCAATCGTGAGGCTTTGCAGTAATTTCTACATACAGTATAGGCTTAAATCAGACTGTCCTTCTAAAAGTCCTTGAGAAGGTTTTGGTGATAACCTGCTTTTCATGTCCACCTTTATTACCTGGCTAACATCCCACATGGATCAGTATATCTGTTTAAACAGGACGAATGCAACCGTTCTATTCCACTGGCTTAACGTGAGCCGTTCCTGTGGAAACCCATGTACCAGATGAGTGAGTGCAGTTCAGTCACAGGTGTGCCAGAACTCATAGCCTGACCAAGGATACTGCTTATATCCAGATATGGCTGTTATCAGCATGCTTGCAGCCGGTAAGCTTTAGCGGACCTCTCTCTTTTTCTCCGCAGGACGTTTCAAAGGGGGTTTTCCTTCTAAGAAAGCAAAGAGAAAGTTTCAGCTTTGGGCTGAGGGATTTAACCCTAAACAGGTTCCCTGGCTGTGGGCTGGGTCATATGTAGGGGTTAAGAACACAAGATGATGGTAGCATTTGTATTAATAGTCAGACCTCTTGAATCCAGCAGTGAAGCTATCTAACGATTCTTGCAGTTTGGACACCTGCGTCCTTTGGATTTCCACTGTAACTGCGTCGAGTATTGAAAATCTCCTCAGGTGGTACTCAACAACAAACATGCATTCAGTCACACGTCTACGATGTTTCCATTTCATACAGTGCATAAGGTGAACCTCTGAGCAATCAAATGCCATTTCTAAACAAAATATACTTCTGTGAGCAGCTGGAGTGCTTGAGAGTCCTCTTGGGTAGTTGTCCACTTCATTCCACTGTTGAAAAATAGTGAAAAATAGAAAATAGTAACATGACTGCTGGTTTAGATTTAGTGATGTAGCCAGCTCCCAACAGCTGGAAGACACAAAGATGTTTCTTATTTCCACCAGTCTGGAACAAAGTAGCAACATGTTGAAACTAGTTTAAACCAGTCCTATTCAACAAATGTGAATGTGCTTCTTGCTTTTAAAGTGAATTAAGTGTCAAGTGTCATCGTTTCCATTTATTTAGCACAAACTACACAACTGCATCCAAAAAACATACAATATTTAATGATTTAATGATCAGCATCACAGTTATTATTCAGCTTCAGAAATGCTAATGATGGGGAGAAAATGCAGCCAATAAGGCATGATAAACCTGCCTTTGAACTGTTTTGAACATAATTTGTTCTCATTTCTGTATAGTTCTTATACATGAAGTTTCTATGACATTATTGCTTGTCCTCATTATCGCTTGTACACAACGGACAGCGTGCTACCACATTCTTTAGACTTGAATCTTCAGCTTTCGCTGTTATGCTTTGTTAAGTATAATATGTAAGCAATAAGGTACTCGAGGCCGTGCTGCCACGATTTATTCACGATACAACAGGGCCTCGAGTACCTTATTGCTTTTTTATAAAACGGTTAGTTCCATTCCTCGATTCTGATTGGTCAGCAGCTCTGTTTTATTCACGATACAGCACGGCTATGACCGCTTCACCCAACCGTTCTGTGTATCACTGAGCAACACCTGTTTTATTCAAGTTCAAAAGTTTTGAGTTTTTGAGTTGGTCACGTGTTTTTGAAAGATTTGAAAATCGTTTATGCTCACCAAGGCTATATTTATTTGATCACAGATATAGTAAAGTAATATTGTGAAATATTATTACAATTTTAAAGCTGGTTAAGAAAAAAAAAAAAAACTTTTATTTGAAATAGAAAAATTTTGTGACATTATGAATGTCTTTACTGATACTTTTGATCAATTTAAGTCTTTGTTAAAAATAAAATAAAAATTGTTAAAATTTGAAAAAAAAAAATTATATGAAAACATATAAATATTTCTATATCAGACTGAGTAATTAGTTACAAAGCTTCAAATATGAGTGTAAGGTTTCATGGCAGTTTCACAGGTCAGTTTTTCCTATAGTCATTTCCAAAACCTCATAGAGACAAGTTCAGAACTTGGCCAGAAGTGAATTATTGATGACTGCAGAATAAAGAGGCATTTACTTCATGTGGGTTTGCCTGAATTAATCATAACATGAGACTAAGATGGGTGATGAATTCTCTTTCAGTGCAAAACCTACCATTTTTCCTGTAAATGACAGATGTCTTCTTGCACACGTGGACCCAGCCATTATCAACAGCATCACTTTACCGCTCACATCAAACATTTAGCAGACGCTCTATTGTCTGTAGTGTGTTCTTGCATTTTCCGCCTACAGTGTAAACACGCGCAACATGCAATTTTGACATCAGCATTCCCAACATGTCTGTTGACAGAAATGTTTGAAGGAACCATCGCCAGAGATAACTGACTCACGATTTGTAAATGTAATGGAACTTGATACCAGACTGGATCCCTGCAGTGTTTAACTGCAACATTTCAAATATTTATTCAGATTTACACTATGAATTTACACTGACATACATTCAAATCTTTTTTTCTACCAAGAGTTTTGAACAAAGGGTAGTAGTGATTTGATTTTGTCCCCAAAGTATCCTCCCCCACAGATTCCCCCCATACTAGCTATAGGTATAGTTTCCTTGGAGACAAACACTGACTGTATAAGGCCTGTGCGTTTCCTATATGCAGATGTGTGCGGTGGTCCGAGAGCAATAGAGCATCATTGAGATATTAAGGCTGACATGTCTTACCGACAAACACAACGTCAAGCTCCTTTCCCACTGGATTTATGGTGCGGTTGATGTGGTAAGTAGCGTTGACTGCAGGGTGGAGTGGGGGCTGTATGAATACACTGCAACAGAAAGCAATGGACTGTTGATTCATCCCCCGTGTCTGTGGGCTTGCACACTTGATCAATACTAATCCCCTCATCCGTCACAGGTCGCATCCAGTCAAACATCTCTCACTGTCAGCACATGAGCGCACAAGAAATGACTCTCATGACACTGGTTTAACAGTCTTCTGGGATCAGCTGCTAAGAATGCATTACTCTTGTTATGTAACTCTAAAAATACATAACATATGGCAAAAAATAAAATCATGTTTTTTTCAGAAACTTTGACTGATACAAGATTTCGATTTCTTTTACATTTAACAATTCAACGTAAAAACTGCATGATTCAAGTAACATTTTCTTTATTAACTATGTAGTTAAAGCGCATCAGACATGTAATGGTAAATATGGTGTAAATGTAAAACAAATTCACAAATAGCTTTGCAAAAAAGATCCATGAAATATGAAGGCACATATTGAAACATATAGACTACTATCCTATCCAGCAGACATGTGCTTGACAGGCACACTTGGCTATTGCGTATAGGGTATAAAAATGTCTGTATGTGTAACCAAAATCATCTTTTTTTTTTTTTTTTGGCCAACTGAGCTTGTTTCAATGCATTCTGGGATTACCTTCCCTTGAAAAATCAAAAAACAAGACACAATGTATTGTATTAACAAAGGAATTTTCAGTATTTTATTTTACACGTTTTACCTGTATCTTGAATTTTTCACTTTATTGCTTTGAGGTTTAAGGTTAACAGAAATGTCCTTTTTTTTAAAAAAAAAACAAAAAACAAAAACAAAATATTGTAGGAATTCTATATTGCCGTGATTATCAATCGGGCCAGTACCCACTATAAGGAGCCTCGACAAACTTCCAAGGGAGCTAAGATTATTTAAAATTTAAACTTGATATTAAATAAGTCAAAACATGAATTACAATAAACTAAATCTACTAAAATTCAATTTTTTAACATAGTTCAGACCTAATCCTAGAGTCATGTAAACCAGTAAAATATTATAACGCTATGGACACTTTTATAATTTTTCTAGTATGCCAAGAACTATTCTTTTAGGTTGAAATTGAGTTAAACATATTCCTTATCATTATCCTTCATCTTGATCCCGTAAATTACAAATGACTGGTAAAGTTGTGCACATTAAAATCTGCTCTCCTGAAATTATATACAATTTTGACTCATTATTTGAGTTATTTTCTTTTTATTTAGGGCCTTTGGAAAAAATGGAAAATTTTGGAATGTTTCCGGAACTTTATCAGAAATTTTTGCAACCCTAATTGAGAACCACTGCTACAATATATATGAAGCAGCAGGCTTCATGGCAGGAGCATGCATGTAATGCCTTAAAAGTCTGGAACATATCCACTTAATTGGACAAAACTGGTGGAAGCTTTTTGGGGTAAATAGCATATTCTGCAGATTGCTTTAAAGCTAAAAGACATGGACTAAAAGCCAAAAAACACAAACACATCTTTTCTTGGGATTTTAACTTTAGCATCATCTTAAACAACTTGTTTTATCTTTAAATTACTTTTAAGTTCCATTATTAGAATGGATCATAGTGAAACTATATGCCTCTGTTGTGGTCCTGTCAACAACCTGTTAAAGGAAATTAATTCCACTCAATCTCTTTTGATCAGTAGGCAGACGTGTGATTTTGCCTATTACACTGAATCAATAAACAGCTCAAGGCCAGATACATAAAACTTTATTAACTGACACAGAATACGTTCCTACCTTCATAAATAATGGATATAAATGGACAGCATCAAATAAGATCTCAGACTTCAGCAGGTATTCGGCCTCCAACAAAGAGTACAGGCAACAGCAGGTGGAAAATCCAAATCAAAACGTGGTTCCCTTGAAGCTGGTGCTAGAGGAAACTCTATTTATAATGTAGGCGTGTGTCAAAGAGATTTAGGTGTAGATAAAATACTCTTTCTGAATGTTTTAGAAAACTTCTATAAAAAATGTTTGCAATGGACTAAAATTAGTTTTATTGTTTATATGTTGAACAGCAACACTAATCCAAATTAAATTTATATATGGACTGAAATCCAATTAAAATAACATTATTGAAAATGTGCTTGAATGGATTTCAACTACTTTTTTCATCCTTTGGAATGCGTATGTACAGTACCACATAATGTGTAACACACAGTTTACCTCCGATTTGCCTTCATGAGTACATCGCAATATTGAATACACTGTCTGAACAAACAAAACTGACTTCATCACCTACAAAACATCTGATTTGAATTACAAACCGGTTTTGGTGCAGTGTGAACGCACCACTCACAATCCACATTTATATTTATCCATATTTCCCACCATAAATTAGCTCTAGAAAATGAATGACGCCTACTCCATCCCTGCCCTCCCCTCGTCCCCTGGTTCTCAATGCCTGCCTTTGTCCGAAGATGAGAATGAGCCATTCTCTCTCTCACAGATGACCCCTCTTGTCTCCACAGCCGCCTGCTGAGGACGTGACTGCCCACGTGGTCTGGATGCCAGCAGCTGCCTCTCACAGCCCCTGACGTCCCCTGGCAATCTGAGAAACACATCCTCATCCTCCGTTTCCACGCTCTCGACCCCCCCGGTCCGCGAGGATTGTTGAGTCTCTGGATTACTGAAGTGTCCGCTTTGGCCGCGGGAGAAAGGGCACACTATTACTTGTGAGTATCCTCAGCTGCTCTGAGCCTCAGCTCTGCCTGTGCAATTACAGTCATTATGGGCTTTTGTGCTTACTTGGTGGAAAAGAAAATGCAGGGAAGACTTTATTAGAGCAAATGAAATGCTTCATCAAACATTATTGGCCATTACTTTAATTATCAGCATAACAGAATGAAATGAATGAAAACAGATCTTTCTTGCCTTGAGTTCTTGTATCTGAAATGGGCTCGAGACTAAATTGAAACCGGCTATACGTGACGTGAAGGAACTGGGGCATTGCCAGCAATGTCATGCTACTGTTTTGGCCACAAAACGCCTAGAGCGAGACTCGGGCATGTTAGGGATTCGGTTAGTGTCTGTGTGAGTGAGTGCATAGTTTGTCAAACTACCGCAATAAATAATTTAAACAAATGTACGACAAGGCTGTGTGTAGTTTCAGTGTTTGCTAGGGTTGCTAGCTCTCTCAAGATTTCCAGTTTCAGTGTAAGAATAGGTTTAGAAACTCAATAGATTCAGGGAGAGACCATACATCATTTGATTTCAACAATCTGTAAGGCCTGCTATTACCTGAGAGTGTTTGCCTGGGTCCAGGGGTGAGTAAAACATGCAAGGTGAAAGTCACAGATGATTTGGAATCCAGAATGAATTAATGCAATCTGAGATGTGGAAAGAGGGAGAGCCAGAGAGGCTGCATGGATGGATTTTTCTGTATGTGGATGTGGGCTGCCTGAATCAGAAATTGACTGGAGTGATGAAACCAGTACACATGTCTGATTGGATGAAGAAAAATTTGTACTACAAAGAAACACACTAAAAACACAGGCCCAGCTTTGAAAGAAAGAGACAATCTGTTCTTTCATGCCATTTTTCTGTTAGTAATGGACCATGTTTCTTAAAATGGACCATATTTCTGGTCTTAATGGTTGTTCCTGGTTATATTTTGTGCTATTTATAAGAGTATTTTATTTCAAATAATAATAATAATAAATAAATAAAACCTGTGAAACAACCTTCAATTTCTGATTTTTTAATGTCACTTTGTTGCTCCATTTAACTCATTACAGAGGAGTCCATCACTTTCCCTAGGCTAAACTTTAAAGTGTTACTTAAACTAATGAAAATTCCATCATTTCATATTTACTTCTGTTTTCAGTGGGCAGCAAAAGGAGTTAAAAAAATTAAAGTGAATAATAAAAAGGTAACGAGATAAAGCAAGAATTAAAATCACAATGGTGAGCAAAGAAAGAAATTCTTGCAATTCTTTTTTAACTCTTAGGTGAAAATGGTCTTCCATATTTTTGTGTAATTCAAACCACAATAATTTCCAAAGATTGCCAAGGCTATAATGGAATCCTCCAAAATGAGGTGAAAATGTCTCAACATCAGTGTCTTTGGTGAGGCAAGACAGATGTCACAAAATGGCACTGCCCTTATATATATGGTTGGTAAACACTTGAAAAGCAGAAACAGCAACAATCCTGAACTCAAAGTAAATTAGTCTCCTTTTCTAAAAGTACAGATGGCTAATAAGCAGTCTCAGATCAATTCGGGAGTCCAGCCGTCATGTACTCTACTCAGACTCTGAACACTGCTAAATGAGTGTCAGAGGAGTCTTGCAGCTTTAGATAAGGCAGCACAATGGCTGTCACAAACACACACCAACATACAAAGGTACACAAACACGGTCTGAAAGCACCAGGAGGCTGTGGATGTGATGAATTGAATGGAAAACTGTCCTTTCCAGCACAGCAGTGTTTCAGTGGCACATCCTGCTCCTGTAGAGAGAGTGCGGCTCAAGAGAGACCCGGGCTGATCAGCAGTTCTTGGACTTAAATAACACCAGAGGTCTAGCAGCTGTTGTGCCTCCCCCTACCTTTGCACTCTGTACTACCCACATCTTATAGGGGTTAACGTGTTTGAAAGCACATATGTGACCCTGGACCACAAAACCAGTCTTAAGTCGCTGGGGTATATTTGTAGCAATAGCCAAAAATACATAGTACGGGTCAAAATTATCGATTTTTCTTTTATGCCAAAAATCATTAGGATATTAAGTAAAGATCATGTTTCATGAAGATATTTTGTAAATATCCTACTGTAAATATATTAAAACTTCATTTTTGATTAGTAATATGCATTGCTAAGAACTTCATTTGGACAACTTTTTTTTATTTTTTTGCACCCTCAGATACATCAATTTATACATCAATACGAACCATACATCAATGAAAAGCTTATTTATTCAGCTTTCAGATGATGTCTAAATCTCAGTTTCGAAAAATTGACCCTTATGACTGGTTTTGTGGTCCAGGGTCACATTTAGCAATCAGAATTACAAAAGCAATAAACAGTAGGCATATAGTAGATATAAGATATTTTCCAGATACCATCTATCAGATATGTACAGTATTTACAGAAATGACTTTGAAATTGCTTGGCTAATAGGGTCAACCTACCCTGTATGTAACTATCTATAATTACACTAATGCACAATAAAAACTGATTTCTTTGCTTTTTAAATGTAAATACACAATTAACCTTCTTGCTGAGTATTTAAAAACGAGTTACATTAAATTATAGCTACAAAACTCACTAAAAGGTCCTTATGATTGTCATTACAAGTCTATTAGAAACTGCCTAAAATCAGTTAGAAGTGTTCTAATCTACAGTATGCAGTTGACATAGTTGTGTGGATTGATGGATGGATGGATGGATGGATGGATAGATAGATAGATAGATAGATAGATAGATAGATAGATAGATAGATAGATAGATAGATAGATAGATAGATAGATAGATAGATAGATATTTACTATAATTTTCCCAATTTCTATGTACTAATACTGCTCTTTACTATATACAATATATATATGTTTATAATTGTCACATTAATATACCTTTTTGTGTCCACAATCAAACTGCAATGACTATAATGTGTTTTACTCATGCGACCCATTAACTGACAGTACATTAAAACTGTATAAAATAGATTTACTGTGAGTTTAATTCCATCAGCACAGCACAAATGAAGGGACATGTGCCCATACATCCCACCCACAGGGAAAATAACATCTCTCATTATAAAAGAGCTTTCTGAATGACTGTGGGGGAAAAAAAAAATTCCCCTCTAAGTAAATAAGATGAAAACACATGAAAAATTAGTTATTTGATATCTATCTGTCCATCTATCTTCTTGAAAGCAAAAAGGTTTATCAGCCCATGGTTTTATCAGTTTTAGGCAGATGTGAGCAGGCCTAGGAAGCCTAGCAACCCCGACACATGGATAATTTATATTTCTCGGGGAAGACACTTAAGCCCATCCATTTCCATGCTCAGAGCAGTATGTTAAGAGAAGAAACTAGCTTGTTTTCCAGAAGGCTTCTGTATTATAGACACAACAAAGCGTTTGATTTGACATCCATGCGCCTCAGCAGCCTCGTGTGTTAAAATCCTCTCACAGTTTGGAACAGTAATTCATTTCTTAATGCTTTCTGTGGAGTCTTAAAGTTTTACAAAGAATAAAAATATCTGCTTTTCTCTCTCAGCCACGATGAGGGGTGGCACACATCCACAAAACATTCCATTGTAAACCCAGAACAAGATCTATTAATAGGCTGTTCTTTATCTGCTCATTAAGAAATCAATAGGATACATCCGCATTTGAAACAGAATGTAACCTTTGCGCCTGAGACTGATCTGATATCATCAGAAAATCCTCATATCTTGCATGTGTTCAATTATAGCTGCTGAGATACTCCAAAGAGTCTACTTACAGCTGTGTGGGAACTGATTCGTTCGCATTTGAGTCGAACTCATAATTAAATCCATGAATGTCCGACACAGAGGCTGAGACAAACCCATGGCATTGTGGCTTGTTTATGTGACATGATTTTAGCATTTGTATGGCTGTGAGTAATGCAAGCAAATGAGCCAAAGCATGTGTAGTAAATCCACACTAAATCTTTTTCTCTTTTCCGTGTGTTTCTTTCTGCTCTTTGGAGTAATCCCATCATTGTAGAGCATTTCCAGTGTGGAGCGTTTACCGCGAGTACTTCCATATGCCGCTTACATTTTCCTAGACTGTTTGAACACAGCTGCTAAGCTATGCAAATAGCAACACAAACTCAACACACCTTATATGCATATAAATTATTGCATGATAAATATGTGTGAAGTGACATGGGCGGTTTTAATGGGGAAAGGGAAGATGAGGACATGAAAGGCATTGCCTAGTACATAATAAAATAGGTAACACTTTAGAATGCTGTTCCATCATTAATAAATAACTGCACAGGCTCAAATGAACACACAATATTAACATATTAACTACTCTTAAAGCGATAGTTCACCCAAAAATGAAAATTCTGTCAGTAATTACTCACCCTCATGTCGTTCCAACCCTGTAAGACCTTCGTTCATCTTCGGAACACAAATTAAGATATTTTTGATGAATTCCGAGAGCTCTCCTGACCCTCCCATAGACAGCAAGGATCCTAACGTGATCAAGGTCCAGAAACATAGTAAGAACATTGTTAAAATAGTCATGTGACATCAGTGGTTCAACCGTAATTTTATGAAGCTACGACAATGTGTGCTGTTCTGTGTCTGTTCTGTTCTGTGGCATACGCGGATACATTGTTTACGTTTTTTATGCTTTGATCTGAACGTAAACAACATATCCATGTACATACGTTGCATACATTGTTTACGTATGTGATACTCTCCAAAATGGCGCCAGGGGGATGCAGAGGAGACGAACTGTTGAATAAAGTCACTATTTTTGTTTTCTTTGCACACAAAAAGTAGTCTCGCCGCTTCGTAAAAATACGGTTGAACCACTGATGTCACGTGGATTATTTTAATTATGTCCTTACTATGTTTCTGGACCTTCATCGTGTTAGGACCCTTGCTGTTTATGGGAGGGAGCTCTCGGAATACATCAAAAATATCTTAATTTGTGATGAACGAAGGTCTTACAGGTTTGGAATGACATTAGGGTGAGTGATTAATGACAGAATTTTCATTTTTGGGTGAACTATTTCTTTAAATAACAAGAAACTCTGATTAATGAATCAGTAAGTAATAGCACTCTGTTGAATGTGGTAGTTCACTATGATCTACTATTCCTACCCCTCTCCGGAAAACTACTTTTTTTTTTTTTTTGTAAAAAGTAGCCTATGTTTTACAAGAAAATAATATTTTGGTCTTTCTACTTCAAAACTTTTTGTTAAATTAAATGTTATTTCTGACTGAAACTAAAGTAAATCCTACACCATTTTTTCCACTGAATATCATGGTAAACCACTAGTCACATGACTTTTACCAAGTATTACCAAATCCTTCAGAAATGATTTATCTATCTTACCTAAATTATTGCCTGCTATTATAAATTTTTCAAGGGATTGAATGTTAAAGTAGTGGTTAACATGTTGCATTGATCTGCATTAATTATTGATTAGTTTCATATTATAATACTGTTTATTTTTCAGGGAGGCATGAAAAATATTAATTATTGATTAGCTAATAGTTAACTACTACATTCAGCTGAGTGCTATTACTTACCAATTTATTAATAAGAGATTCATGTTAGTTAATAGTAGTTACTAGAATGTTAATATTGCTTTACACCTGTTTAGTTACTTATTAATGGCGGAACTGATTTCTCTCAATTTGCAAAGATGGACCAAATTCAGCTCAGATTTCTAGAAAAGACTCTTACTGAGACCTAATGAGGTCATGAAGCACATTTAAAATATGTTGTCAAGGAAAGCTAATTAGCATTTCTTTTAATGAGGGAATTGGAGACTCTCCAAAAATCTATGGGAAAAACAACTCTAGTGGAGAACTTATGTTACAGTATGATGGGCCCCAGGGAGGACCAGAGGAAGGAGAAGAACCTCACTGCTGAAAAATATAAATCCAGATTTCTACAATCCTCTGTGGAGATTTGCAAGATGGATGCCCAACTTTTTAGCAGTTGGAAGCCCTGAGGCAGTACACGATAGTGGTCCTCCCTAATGTGATATGGTACTTCTGTTTTCCAATAACAGCAAAAAAAGACAAAAACACATGCGCAATATATAGCATGCAAGATTTATGAATGTGTAAAATAGCCTTTAACTTCAGTTAAAGTGATAGTTATCCCAAAATGAAAATACTGTGGTCATTTACTCACCTTCAAATGATGACATTCAGTTTGGCAGACTATCCTTTAACTAAATGTTAACTAGTCCCTGTGTTGTAGCTGTGTACAAAGTCAGAAGCAGTAACATGTTAATTCACAACTGAGCTTAAGGAATTTTTATTGGAACTTCGAAAAAATGGAACACAGCTAAGTCAAGGATGAATTTTAATCTCACACAGCGCAAGAGCAATCAATCTTTTCTATTCAATCTGTCCCTCGGCTCTTGGGAATGAATTCAGCTCAGTTTCATGTATTTTATCCCGTTCCCAAATCAAACAGTCTGAAACGACAGCATTACAAGTGAGAGAAGTATTAACCTTTTTGCCTTTGTGGGTGGCTGTGTAGATCAGCGGTATAAGAACTACAGTCATATGAACAGCAGACTAGATTGATTCCTTGAAGTGTGGGCCATTATTTGCCATAATGTGCTTTGCTGGACTTAAGCTGTTCTGTTCTACAAGACATTCAAGGCAGATATACACTGTATGGTCATGCAAGCATCCATCTCATCTCAGCCCAGACATATACTAAACAGAAGAATCAAAATAGCAGAGATATATTTCTGGAGCACAATTACGCAATCTTCCACCATGTATGGATAAACAAAGAACTATCTATAACTTATTTGTGTATACAAGTATTTGATGTGGGAAGTCAAAGGGTCCTCTTAGAGCCTTCGGAAATACACCAGAAACTAATTTAAGACCTTTGAGTGAATATAAAGCTCATTACAGCCACCCTCATGGCATCTTTGACCTCCACAATTCGATTAAGTCTACTTAATACATTGCTTTACTCAATAGCTGAATTCCCACTAACTTCCACTCAATCTGCAGTATTAGAGATTTGTTTGAGCTTGTGCTTTCCAGTGCTTTTATAGTTCAATGGTTTGGTCAGAGGTTACATGTCTCCTTGACTGTTAATTATATAACCACCAAAATTGATGCTGCTTGTTCTTTTCCAAAGGTATTCAAACAAATATAATAAAGATATAATCTGCAATGGAATTAAATAAATTCAGAATCACATATGTAAAAGTAGATTTTTTTTTTAAAATGAGCATCAAGTGGAGGATTTATTAATATTACCATGAAGGACTCAACAATAAGGCTGGGAATCAACATAGATTTCCTGATTCTAAATCATAGGATTTTGATTCAAATTCGTTTGGTTCTTGATTCACCTAAAAGTACCAGTTCATAAGAGTACATTTTTTGTGAACTGGGCTGCACCTCGCTGTATGTTTTTGATTCATTAAAAGACCAACTGTTCTTGAATCAGACTACACTGGTCACACTTTTTGCCTGAAGCCCATGAGGACCACCCAATAGAAAGACCTTTATTACACCTGCATATGGTACACACAATACTTCTTTTTGAATCACTTTCAATAGAGATGGCAAATTCACATTCACACCTCAGGCAAGATACATATGATTTCTTTTGCTGTGTTGCTGAAGATTGAGCAGTGGGGGAACTGGATACACAGATAAGCCCGGGACACACCAAGCTGATGGTCGGCCATCGGGCAACGTTGGTCAGCTTTAGTTTTTCCAGTGTGTTCCGCACTATTGGCGGAGCTCATCGGTAAGAAAGAGAACTCAGATTGGATATTCAGCTTAGATAATGAGTGCACAAGAAAAAACGGAACTGACGAAAGCAAATGGAGTGAAGAGGGAACGGACAGACACTTGTTGTTTCTTTCTTTATCCACAAGAAGAACAAGGGCTGACAATGCCAGTGGCATTTGCAACTTATGCCAAGTTCACACTGCACGATTTTTATCTATAATCATCTATAACTCCTCCTCAAACTTCCCGCTTTCCTGTATCTTGCTCTCTCATTGGCTGTAGGACATCTCAATGTATTTTTTCAGTTAGAACTCATTTCACACAGCAGGATTTTGAATCGCCGACAGGTCCATTTAGCATGCCAAATATTTCACGGGCATCGGCAAATTCTCTCAGATCATGTCTTTAATAATTCACATTGCGTGATTGTCACTCATGTGAACGAGCATCGATTTGCCTCCGATTTCGGGCATTTGTCAGCGATTTCATAAAACCTCTCGGCGAGTAAAAATCGGGGCTAAAAACGTGCAGTGTGAACTTGGCATTAGCCAAGTACTGCTGCTTGCTTTGTAGCTCTTCCAGTTTCCCCCTTTGAATGCTGAATACAGACTACTGCCACCTGCTGGTATGAGAGAGCTATGTTCTCTCATGCAAGTGCAGAGTGTATATGCTAGTTGGCTGACGGCTATAGTCTGTCCAGTGCGTTCTAGAGCAAATTTTTTGCCCCGATGCAGTGGACACAGTCAGCATTCCTCAGTGCTACTGTAGTTCTTTGGCTTCAGTTTGGTGTGACCCTACCCATTCAGGCAATCTTCTAAACTTCTAACATTATATAAAAAAAATAAAATAAAATAAAACATTAATTTAAAAATTAACAACAGGACCCAAACTATAAAAGTGTTCTTTCAGCAGAACGAAGAAGCATGAAGGACGGGAAGCACTGTACACTCTCGCACAGAATAAGAATATAAGAATAGCTATAGGGATCATTAAAATGACGATCACAGCCAGTTGGAGAAAATTTACTCAGCTCTAACCAACAAAACAAAGTTATTAATGTGAAACAGTCTACTGAATAAGCTTTTAAATGTCTCTTTGACTATTTGTTTAGTTGAACTGAATTATTAGTACTACGCAATGTTTTCCTGCTGTCCTCAACCCTATCACAACAAACCTGACCGTTTATTTATTTATATAGCAATGCTGTTTCTTCTCTGCACCTGTTTCTGTCTCACTCCGGCTTTGTATCCAGTCTCTTATCTTCACTCTCTGCTTGTTCAAGTGCCATGATGACACTGGTAGTGCAGCTACAGTGGGTTAAGAAGCCAGCCAGGTGTCAGGTTTCTCCGCAAAGTCACTCCTTGTGCTCTGAATCACTGACACCGCACCTCTGCTGCTGCCGATACCAAACATCCCCGCGTGTCAGCAGTTCTTTCCTTCTGTCATATTAATCTGCCACCGAGTACATTAAAATGTGACTTTGGAGTAAGCACTCAGTGTATTGCTGTCTGTAAAATGCCAGAAAATGTTAGATGAGACCAGAAATCCTATCAGGTCAGAAGGAATGTCTACTGTATTACATTCCCTTGTTCAAGGACATAACCTCTACTGTAGAACCACACCGAATAACCTGAGAATGTAGAGCACATCCTGTATTAACTAAGCCATTTTTGATTTGTCACGGCCTGAGGACATATGAGGCTATTTTAAAATAGCAAAGCACGTTCAAGTTAAAATTGGGAAAATGACCAATGATTAATTTATCCAATATTTAATCAAGTGCCTATCTTTATGAAAGAGACACTAAATCATTCACTCAGTCGATTTGTTCAAAAACGCTGATTTATGCAGTAATCAAAGTCAATATGGCTGCATCCAAAATTGTATACTCTACTATTTTTGTATATATACTTACTTCACAACTTTTAAAACGGATGTTCTGTATACATAGTTTGAGTGTGTATGGCATGAAAGTAATCCAGACCTATTACGTTTGTCAGGTTGTCATTATCATGAGATTTCCAGCGTCAGTTGTGTTGCTTCTCTACTGTTCACAAATTGTTTTATTAATACTGTGAATTTCAGATACTGTTTTTTTTTTTACGTACTAGATGGCATAGGAAAGTATGCATAAATACAGCCTATCTTTATGGAAGAATTATTCACTCCAATCAATTCGTTCAAAAGCATTGATTTGTTTAGTAACAAAAGTGACTGTCTTTATAAATGAGTCTTTGAATCACTCACCCAACTGATTTTTTTAAAAAAAACGTTATATTATGATTGTTACATTATGAGTTATTGCATCAATCATTCATTCTGGAACAGTGGTCTGGCTTGCGTAATATTGCGTTAAGTATATTTGCTTTATAACCGTATATCCTCCATCTGTTGTCTGCAGTGCTTTCCAACTGACATTTTTCAAAGAAATCATATCGTAAGTGACACAATGACAGTTTTACTTCCATATTTGCTTCTAGGATGTGATGGCCTGTTTTTATGGGATGTAATGATGTGGAAATTAATGCACTGAGTTCTGGTCAAATGGATCTGCAGTCCCTGGTGGGAGCAATGCTGGCATGCCTCCATCAGAGACCGTCTTTGTTCTTCGTATCTATAGTACATATGCAGCAGTGCAAAATAATGTCCAAGAGTATAAAGCAGGGTTTTTACGATGCTTTGGCTGGATGCTTCACTTTGAAAGGGCTATTCTGAAGCCATAAGCCAGTAAACAAGTTCTCCTTCCATTAATCTCACAGATCCTTTATGCAGTGGATGTTTTCTGGCATCCACGCCCACAGAAACAAATAGCATCATAGTTCGTGCATATCCATTCAGAGAATATCTCCATTCATAAGCATATTTTTTCAAACATACAAACTTCTGTTCTCTAGTAGTGTTGTCGTCCATGTTTTAGTGAGTTCAACAGAGATGGTGCTATAACAGCTCTATACTTTAATTACCTTGACGGTTAAGGGAGGCATCAGCGTAAATCAATGTATTACTGTGGCTTACAGTGGCACACCTACGGTTCAGATCATGTGACAGCAAGCTAAAGGACAGAATCCCTCACATCATCAGTCTGAGTAATTATGCAATTAAGAGAGCAACAGAGTTGTATTGATGTTTGCATAGAAAATTGCATAGGGCACCATTTTGTGTGTTGCAGTGTAAATTATTTTAATTGGTGTGGTAAGGTCTCACAGTTCCTGTGTTTGATATTGACAAACAGAGAATGTCAGGAAATGTGTTCTTCCTTATCATGGTAAATAAATTTATTTACCCATGTGTCAGAAACATTGGTTTATTACTGTGCCACAACATAATCTGTAAGATTTGAATACGTTTATTCAGCAAGAAAGCATTTAATTGATCAAAAGTAATATTAACGGCGTTACAAAATATATAGGCTATCTATTTGAAATAATAGCTGTTTTCTATTCATAAAAGTATCACAGTTTCCACAAAAATATTAATCAGCACTGAGCACCTAATCAGAATGATTTCTGAAAGATCATGTGACACTGAAGACTGGCATAATGGCTACTGTTTTATTGTGTGTTTTAAATCAAATAAATGCCAAAAACAAATGTCAGATGTCAGATAATTCCACCCTAGACCAAAAACAAAAACTGGGGTTGGTCACTCAATGTAACACTATATGTAACTATAATAACACATAATTAGTCACACATAATAACTCTGATCCTTTCTAAGTAGGCAGGTCTTGGAAAGAATATCTAGCAATGCTTAACATATTTTATGCCACAAGAAAACACGAAAGAGACTAGCAGAGAATAGACCTTGTATTAGACATGTAATTGACCTTCAGAATGTGTGAACCTCTTTTCCAGCTTCCGAAGGTCATGTAACTTATCTTGGATGATAAGAGATTCATAATGCTGTTCTAGGAAAAAAAAAAAAAAGTGTAAAGTTCTCAAATGACTTTCACCATTACAAAAACAAACCAGCTTACAACTTATATATGCAGGTTAATCTATGAATTTGCCATGAAGTATTCTAAAACAAGCAGCTTTAGAAAGGATTTATTTTTTTTTTTTTCTGGGTGAACTATTCCTTCAGTTTACTATGTATTAATGAATGGTACTAACAGAAATAATGTTACACCTGGCCTAGTTTCAGTCAGGAGCATACACCTATCCACTCACTCCTTATTAAAACCCACACCAATTAGTTTCCATCTGCACTCAAAAAAATGATTTTTTGATGCCTTTCACTTTATTTAAACAATTTATTTTGATTCAACAACATTGTATCAGGTTTCTATTTCAAATGTGATTGCTTCATGTTAAGTTGACTTGAAACAATTACTCTTTGACTTAACTTGATGTTTTCATATTGAAATAGCATGTTTCAATCAAGTAA
>JAFVLL020041152.1:12500-26010 GCA_021397915.2 Tor tambroides | reverse complement strand
GCTCAGATTTAGGTCAGTCTGAGGTCAGAGGTCTGTGTGAGATCAGTGTGAGGTCAGAGGTCAGTGCTAGGTCAGTCTGAGGTCAATTTGACGTCGGTGTGAGGTCAGTCCGAGGTTAATTTGAGGTCAGTGTGAGGTCAGCGTGAGGTCAGTTTGAGGTCATCGTGAGAACAGAGGTCAATCTGAGGTCAGTGTGCGATCAATCTGGGGTGAGATTTAGGTCAATCCGAGGTCAGTGTGAGGTCTGAGGTCAGTGTACAATCAATCTGGGGTGAGATTTAGGTCAGTCAGAGGTCAGTGTGAGGTCATTGTGAGGTCAGTCGAAGGTCAGTGTGAGGTCTGAGGTCAGTGTGCGATCAATCTGGGGTGAGATTTAGGTCAATCCGAGGTCAGTGTGAGGTCTGAGGTCAGTGTGCGATTAATCTGGGGTCAGATTTAGGTCAATCAGAGGTCAGTGTGAGGTTATTGTGAGGTCAGTCCGAGGTCAGTGTGAGGTCACATGACTGCAGGTCTCCAGATCTCTGTGGCGTGTGTCTGATCTCAGCGCAGCATCTTCATGTTTATGGATGAAGCCAAGCTTATTGACTGTGTGGAGGGGAATCAGCTGGACATCAGCTTCTGATTCACTGCATTCACTGAACTGACCAGCACCTTGACTGGTTTGTGTTCCTCTCACTTTCACTGAGATGTTTGAGAGATTGTTTCACTCTCTGAACAGCTTATCCCTGAATGAAATAAGGGCATGAAGAAGGAGAGCACAGAAATAAAGGATGAGAGTCATGTCCTGAAATCTGACAAGCAGAATGAGGACGAATCTAAAATCAACCACATTTCTGCATGCAGCTAAACCACAGAAGTGCACAGTATCATAAATTAAGTCAGTTGACAATGGATAAATAAGTTTCAAAGAAATGTCTTTGACTTGATTTGTGATTAGATATTTATGAGGTCGTTTCCAAATGTTATTGCACATCAGACTTCAGCTCCGTCGACATGAACAATCACACAATGACCCACACAGATGGCTGTATTTGATGTGTTTGTGTCTGGAGTTTTTTTATATTTGATTAAAAAAGATGAATATATGATTAAAATATATATTTTAAAATATATTTAAATTAAAAAATGAAAATATATTTGTAGAAAATATATTTACATAAATATATTTTAAAACATATTTTAGGGAATATTTTGGGCCTTTTTTATCATATGGACAGCACACGCACAGACAGATAAATACAAGAGGAATGACAATCTGAAGAAGGCCTTTATAACTTTATTAGTTTCCAGACCAACTTAAAACATGGATTTCTATCAGTTAAACGTTTTAGAACTAACAGTATTTTATTCACCTGTTACTTTAAGGCATTAAATAGAATCAATGCCAGTTAAACGAACCAGTTAAAGTGTTCTGAAACCGTTTAAACATCTCAGATAGTGTTTTCTCTCCCTCTCACTGAAAAATAAATAAATAAATAATTCAATACGGGATGAAGAAAGCTCTAACAGAGAGAGAGAGAGAGAGAGAGAGAGAGAGAGGTTCATATAAAAACCAAGCATCTTCACTGAGGCGCTTTTATTTTGAAGCGGAAGAGCGACTCCTGCTGTTCACACTTTATATATTAAGAGTTTCACTGTTGGATTAACGTTTTTGTCAACACATATTTAAGATTCAGATCTGCTGTTTGTGAAGCTACCAAAAACATGTCAAAAACATTTTATTCCAAAACCATGAGAAAAATAACTAAATAAGCTGCATTCAGGTAACGTTAAATTGACTGTGTTTTGACCATAATGTAGGCTGTTTTTTTTTTTTATCTGAGTTTACAATAGTGGATTAGTCAGTTCTGCTGGTATATTGACTATTCACTATAATAATATACAATGCATTCTAATAAGATAAAGAATATTTCATTGTTACACAATGTGACCCCTTATAGCGTTCCGCCAGCAGGTGGCGACAAATCAATGTCTATGAGCGAGTCATTTGAATCATTGACTCAACCGATTCATTCTGGAACGAAGCACCCATGTGTTCGGTTCATTCTGCGGTGGAAATGGAGTTAAAGTAACTGATGTTTGAATAAGCACAGAGTTTCCTTTACTCAAGAAACGCTGTCTATAAAGCATGTTTTTGTGTGTTTAAAGAGTAGACAAGAGTCTTAGCATTTGCTGTCTAGTTGTAGTCAATGCACTTTTGTACGTTTTAAATAGCTGTTTTGAGATTCTGGCCAAATGTATTAACAACAAGAGAATCTAAGCGAACATACAGTAAACTTTATAACCTGCAAACGTGATGCTATTAATGTATGCCTCAAATGGGGCTGTTCTAATGATGGAGAAAACACAGATCTCTGTTCTTCGCTCGTCAAAAACCTCATTAACCCTTGTGCATCAGTAAGAAAAAGTTACACATAGGTCCATTGTGGACAAAAATGTTCATGTCAAAAAACGGTCATAAAAATTGGAAGCTTGGGAGCACAGACTTAAGTTTGGTCTCATTTGAAAAGAAGACCCATGGCAGATTATTGTTGAAGTAAAAAAAGTTTTAAAAAATGAACCCAAAAAAAGTTATACAGGTTTAAGTTTATGAAAATGATTTATGAACAATATTTTATATAAAATATATATATTTATATATTTTATGAAACATGTTGAACTCTAAACCTGCAAAAAAATCAAAGCCATAAATCTAAACAAGTTGTGTTCCAAATTTGAGGTTGATATCTCAAAAAATGAGCTTTCAGTAAGATTTAGTTTGGGCGCAGTACCAGATTTTCCCCACTAGATGCCAGCAAAACGCCGCTGGTGCACACCGTGCTTGGATTGTGATTTACAGTAGAGTTTCTCTCTCTCAAATATTAAAGAACACACACACATTTTTTTTATGACACACATACATACCACACTCTGACATCTATACCAACACACCCACACAATTATAGCTGCATTATTTATCTAATTGGCTCTATAATATGCAGAAAACAGGAATAAAGCGAGTATTTGCTTTATAGACCCTTTATAGACCAAACCTGAAAAAATGGCACCATCTGGTAAAAAATAGTAAAAAATTAAATTTTGAAGCCTTGCCAACAGAATGAAAGCCTGTTAATAAAAACTGCGTCATTTTACAGTTAATCGGCACTACGATTAAAAATAGCAGTTTTAATGGGTTTCAATGAGGACATTTTTGTCCAAAAGGTGCTGAGAGGAACTATTTTTGTACCTAGTATAAAATAGATTTATAAAAGGAAATGAGGGTGGAATATTAAAATTCCAATAAAAATACACACCTGAGCCAAACTTTATGCAGTTAGCATTAACACAGGCAAAATTATATATACGGTATATATATATATATATATAAGACTAAAATGGACAAAAATGTCCATAAGGTTGCACAAGGGTTAACCTCATTTGATTCTGATTTTCAGAGAGTAAGTGCAAGTGTCTGATCATATATAAAGCCAAAATACCAGCTCTGATGATGCAATGTTTAATTATTGGAGAAAAAATAATAATAAAAAAAGTTTTCTCCTTTCTTTTTTTTTTTTGTAATGCTTAGTGTTGTGCAGTGGAATTTTTTACATATCAAAACTGTGAAAAAATGTTGGGAAACACTGTGTTAAAACACTTTTAAAAAGTTTGCAAGGTGGCTAAATGATGCCTGTGTTAATTTTTTGATGAAGTAATGTACTTTTTTTTTTTTTACTTTAAATTTAAGTACAGTACAGTTTTTTTGTTTGCTTGTTTGTTTGTTTTACTTTTTAAGTACTGTGCATTTTTTATTTAACTTTTAGGTACAGTAAATTTTTATTTAATCATTTAAGTGTTTTATTTCCCTGTATGTAAGCACAGTGCAGTGCTGATGTTCAAACTGTATTTACAATGTTTAGAGTGGCCGTCAATAATACATATTCTTATTAGAAATAAAACTGCCTGGATTTTTAAATAATTTAAATAATTAGGCCTACTACGCTACTGTATTTTAATGTTGGTCATTATGGTGGTACTTGGAGAGCCAAATATTTTCTGAGGTGGTAAAAAGTTTGAGAACCACTGTTCTACTTATATTAACTAAATTTAGTATGCATAAATGTACACATGGGGGAAACACATCTTTGTTTTTAATTTTAAAGCCAGAAGTTCAAACAATATTAAGCCTAAAAAATAAGTGCAAAATGTGTTATTTTATTTTTTTTACATTTTAAAGTTAAATTTTTATAGTTTATTTTTATATTTTGAATTGTTTTCTTTGTTTATATTAATAATATTTCTTATAAGATCAAGAATATTTGATTGTTACGCAATGTGAATCTTTCTGCAGGTCACATCATCCCGCCAGCAGATGGCGACAAATCACTGTCTATGAGCGAGTCATTTGAGTCATTGACTCAACCGATTCGTTTAACCGGAACGAAGCACCTGCTTTCGCTGGAGCAAAAACGGACAAACTGTAAGTTATATTAAGGCAATATGAACTTCTTGTTTACTGAACTGCTGCATAACAGCAATATCACATTGCAGTCATGTATCTGCTGAAGTGAATCGTATATCTGCTGAAGTGAATCGTGTATCTGCTGAAGTGAATCGTGTATCAGTCTGAATCAACACCGCTGCTGGTGAGATATTGCTGATTGCTGATTGTGATATTGATATTGTGTGATAATTGAGCTCTGTGCTGGAATATTTAACAGGCTAAAGAGAGATACTGAATTAAGATTCAAGTGCATTTGTGATGCATTCATTGTGTTCATAACAGAACAGCACATATAAACTGGTTTGCACTCTGCAGTTGTTGTATTCATTAACACCTGTTAAACAATGGCAAACACATCAGAACTAGGGCTGGGCGATTTATCTCGTGCAATATGCATGCGCATCTCGTCAGTAAAACCGGCTCCTTGATTAGCGGTAAATCCCCATCACCTGTTTTCAGATGGAGCGGCATTTAATACACGGAGCCGTAGTTCACTGAGAAGCTACGCAATATCGCGTTCATTATTGCAGATGAATCGCCTTCGATAATGAACGCGAGATTGCGTAGCTTCTCAGTGAACTACGGCTCTGTGTATTAAATGCCGCTCCATTTGAAAACAGGTGATGGGGATTTAGCGCTAATCAAGGAACCGGCTTTACTGACGAGATGCGCATGCATATTGCATGAGATAAATCGCCCAGCCCTAATCAGAACCAAAGCCCAGATGACCCCTTATGCCCCATTAAAACCTCTACATTAATATAATTTATTATGTTTATAAATATGTCCAGTCAGTCTACTTTACATCATTTCATTTGTGTTACAGATCTTGAGGCGTCTTCCAAATCTTGTGGTTTAATTGCAAATTTCAGTTCATCCAGAATTATGAACCAAAGAAGTGAATACAGAATGATTTAACAACTTCTGTGTGACGTAACAGGTCATGAGTGGCTAAAGATCGAAAAAAGCAAACAATATGGTCATTAAAACTGCTAATAATACTAATAATAATCATAACAGCATGTATGTGAATGAAGAGTGTTTTAGTGGCAGGTTGGTCTGTTTGTGTTTCAGCGTCTCCTGACAAACATGACAACAAATGTTAAAAAATATGTACAAAACATAACCATCAATCACATTAAATAATATAATTGGTGTTGTTAGTTATTTACATGCTATAAATAGCACAACATCTTCATTCCAGCATTATAATGCTACAGTAATTATAATAATTTAATGATGATAATAATACCTCTGGGGCTCATAGACTTAAAAATGTGGACGAACATTTCTCATATATATACTCAACATGGGCTTTGAAGAAAAGAAATGTAATGCAGCTCTATGAGATGTAAAACAAAATTATTCTGGCAATATAATTTAAGATGCATTTCTATGGAAGCTTGTTTCTGCCACAGAATTAAAAAAAAAAAAAATTAAGAAAGTAATTTCAACTTTTTATCTCAAAATTCAGACTTTTTCCTCACAATTCTGAGGAAAAAGCTCAAAATTGTGAAATATAAACTCAGAATTATGAGACAAACTCAATTATGAGATATTAAGTCAAATTGTGAGATATAAACTCAGAATTATGAGATATACAGGTGCATCTCAGAAAATTAGAATATGGTGAAAAAGTTCATTTTTTCTTGTAACTTATTTCAAAAAGTGAAACTTTCATATATTTTAGATTCATTACATGTAAAGTAAAACACTTCAAAAGTTTTTTTTGTTTTAATTTTGATGATTAGAGCTTACAGCTCATGAAAGTCAAAAATCAGTATCTCAAAATATTAGAATATTTCCTAAGATCAATCAAACAAAGGATTTGCAAAACAGAAAAGTTCAAGTTCTTTAAAGTATGTTGATTTCTGCACTCAATACTTGGTCGGGGATCGTTTAGCACAAACTCCAGCATCAGTGAGGTGTGGCATGGAAGCGATCAGCCTGTGGCTCTGCTGAGGCACTATTGAGCTTCAGCTCGGATCGACTGTTTCTCATCTTTCTCTTGAAAATATCCCATTGATCCCATATGGGGTTCAGGTCAGGCATGTTGGCCGGCCAATCAAGCACAGTAATATCATGGTCACCAAAGCACTTGGAAGTGGTTTTGGCACTGTGGGCAGGTGCTAAGTCCTGCTGGAAAAGGAAATCAGCATCTCCCATAAGCTTGTCAGCAGATGGAAGCATAAGTGCTCTAAAATCTCCTGGTAGAGCGGCTGCATTGACTTTGGACTTGATAAAACACAATGGACCAACGCCAGCAGACGTCACGGCACCCCAAATCATCCCTGACTTCAGAAACTTCACACTGGACTTCAAGCAGCTTGGATTCTGTGCCTCTCCACTCTTCCTCCAGACTCCAGACCTTGATTTCCAAATGAAATGCAAAATTTACTTTCATCTGAAAAGAGGACTTTGGACCACTGAGCAACAGTCCAGTTCTTTTTCTCCTGACCCAGGTAAAGGCATGCTCTGACATTGTCTCTGGTTCAGAAGTGGCTTGGTAGCTCTTTTCCTGAAGACGTCTGAGCGTGGTGACTCTTGATGCCCTGACTCCAGCTTCAGTCCACTCCTTGTGAAGCTCTCACAAGTGTTTGAATCAGCTTTGCTTGACAGTATTCTCAAGCTTGCGGTCATCCCTGTTGCTTGTGCACCTTTTCCACCACCCAGAACTACCCACTTCAATCAACTTTGCATTTAATATGCTTTGGTACAGCACTCTGTAAACAGCCACACCTTTCAGTAATGACCCTCTGTGACTTACCCTCTTTGTGGGCGTCAATGTTCGTCTTCTGGACCATTGCCAAGTCAGCAGTCTTCTCCATTATTGTGGTTTCAAAGAACAAGAGATACCCAGAATTTATACTGTATGGATGGTCATTAATTGAAACTCAAATGTAAATATTCTAATATTTTGAGATACTGGTTTTTGACTTTCATGAGCTGTAAGCTCTAATCATCAAAATTAAAACAAAAAAAAACTTTTGAAGTGTTTTACTTTACATGCAATGAATCTAAAATATATGAAAGTTTCACTTTTTGAAATAAGTTACAAGAAAAAAATGAACTTTTTCACCATATTCTAATTTTCTGAGATGCACCTGTAAACTCAAATTATGAGATATAAACTCAAACTGTGAGATTTAAACTCAAAATTGCAAGATTAAAATGGAAAATTGCAAGATTTAAAAGTCAAAATTCAAGATCTAAACTTTTGACCATAAGTTTATATCTCACAAAAAAGTCAGAATTGTGAGATAAAAAGTCGTAATTTTTTATTTTTTATTTCATGGTAGAAATAGCCTTCCATACATTTCATTTGTGTTAAATTACTCAGCCTCTATCCAACTGATTAGCAAATGTACATCAGCGAATACATTAAATATAGTATTATATACACAGTTAGAATAATAGACGCTTACATTATATTTAAGGCAATACATCATGAGTTGGAGAGTGTTAATAATGGCACTCTCAAACGGAGCACAGAATCACGTGAAACTCAATACCCTGTGTAAAAATAACCCGAGAACGGAAATAAATGAGCGTTTGCCCTGAGGACGTTGGTGGAAATCATATTGCTTGAAGCTCTAGATTTGGTAATGATCCTCAGAAGTGGTTTTGGTCAGAAACAGATTCGTAAGGCCCTAAAAAATTTATGTTTACATACTATATGTGTGTGTACTGTGTATATTTATCATCTATTTATAAATACACACACATATGTATATATTTTAATATCTGTATGTAAACACTTGTATATAATTAATATTTTACATACAAATCTAACATATTTTTCCCTAATATACACATATATGTGTGTGTATTTAAATATACACATGATAAATATAAACAATACACACACATGTAAACATAAACTAGTATTTTGAGTCGATTAATCGCGACTAATCGTTTCGCAGCCCTACTTAAAACATCAGAAACTCACTCAGATCTACATTCAGTCAGATTGCAGGCGCCAGCAAGCTTTATACACTCATACATGTGTGTGAACATAAAAACGGACTCAAACGAGCTGGACGTCTGCTGTTTGGCTGTCAAATATGAACGTTTGCTGAACCTGAGCCACGAGAAATGACCGATACCAAGCTATAAAGGCCGTCTATATCAAAGTGTGCGATTATCATTAGAGTTCTGTGATCTGTCTACCCAGCTGAAAAAAACTGCACTTCTGGAATATACTTAAAGTGCTTTATATCTGCACACTAATTTTGTACTTATTGATTCTTTAGTACTTCTTAAGATCATCTAAGTGTACTCAACTATGCTATTCTGGGACACTATCCCCTGGTTTCACAGACAAGGTTTAAGCCTAGTCCTAGACTAAAATGTAAGTCTGAGCTGTTTCAACTGATTGATCTAAAAATACATCAGTGCCTTTGTTTTGTCTCAAGATGCACACCAGTAATGTGTTTTTCTAAGCATGTTTATAAAAATTGCTTAAATATCCTGAACTATGTTCTAATCCTGGTTTAGTCTAAGCTCCGTCTGTGAAACCGGGCCTATGAATATGAACTAAAATGTGCTTTTAACATACTATCTCTGTATTTTGTGGTACACTTGAAGCTATCTTTCGTGTACTACGAGTGGTGATTAAATACCTTTTTTAAATACAGAGATAGTGTGTTAAAAGCGCATTTTAGTTCACATTCATGGCATCCCAAAATAGCACAGCTAGGTACACTTAGATGATCTTAAGAAGTACTAAAGAATCATTTTTAGTATATTACACTGCAAAAAAATGCTTTTCTTACTTGGATTTTGTGTCTTATTTCCAGCCAAAATATTTAAAAATTCTTAAATCAAGAAGGATTTTCTAGACAAGTAAAATTATTGTCTTGTTTTCAGAAAAACAACAACAACAACGTCAAAATTAAGCAAGTTTTAGCTTGAAACAAGCAAAATAATCCACTTTTCTGTTTGAAATGAGATTCTTTTGCTTACCCCATTGGCTGATTACTTTGCTTGTTCTAAGCAAAAACTCACTTAATTTTGACTTGTTTTTTCTGAAAACAAGACAAAAATTTTTACTTGTCTAGAAAATCCTTCTTGAGTTAAGAATTTTTAAATATTTTGGCTGGAAACAAGACAAAATGTAAGTAAGAAAAGCATTTTTTGCAGTGTAATATACTAAAAATGATTCTTTAGTACTTCTTAAGATCATCTAAGTGCTATAAATGTCAACTAAAATGTGCTTTTAACATACAATCTCTGTATTTAAAAAAATGTTTTTAATCATCACTCGTACTACATGAAATATGGCTTCAAGTGTACCACAAGTGGTAACTAAATACATTTTTTACAAACAGATAGTATGTTAAAAGCACATTTTAGTTGACATTCATGGCGTCCCACAATAGCACAGTTGAGTACACTTAGATGATCTTAAGATGATTTTTTTGCATATTAAAGGGACAGTTCACCCAAAAATGATAATTGTGTCATCATTTACTCACCCTCAAGTAGTTACAAACCTGTATGAATGTCTTTGTTCTGCTGAACACAAAGGAAGATATTCTGAAGAATCTGGGAAACAGAGCAGTTCTGGGGCACCATTGACATCCATAGGATTTTTTTTTCTTACTATGGAAGTCAATGGTGCCCCAAAACAGCCTGGTTACAAACTTTCTTCAAAATATCTTCCTTTGTGTTCGGCAGAACAAAAACATTCATACAGGTTTGGAACTACTTGAGGCTGAGTAAATGATGACAGAATTTTCATTTTTGGGTGAACTGTCCCTTTAAGTACAAAATGAGTGTGTGAAAATAGAGCACTTTAAGTATATTAGGGAAGTGCACTTTTTTTCGGCTGGGTAATGAAGCCTCTAGACGTGAGCGGCTGGCTTTGGCAGTGCACTGTTTGCATAGGCCTTCAGATGTTGGTTTCGTGCTGCATAACGTCATCTTTGTTTTCGCAGAGCTGCTGCGCTGCTTCAGCGTCTGCGTTGGTCTCCGTCTGCTCCTCGCGGTCTGCGTGTTTGTACGTCTCTTCTTGTTTCCGTTCGCGCTCCAGCAGCCGATAGTTGATGAAGTTGCCGATGAAGAGCCAGATGCTGGACAGAACGACTACTGACCCGCAGCACAGGTACATGTACTTGTAGTTCTTGGTGACGTCCACTAACTTCCCTGCAAATCAATGCCACGCGTTAATTACAGGATTATAGGTGCAATTACAGATACATGTATGCAGTAAAGAAATATTCTGTTCGACAAGAGGGTTTAGAAATGACAACAAAGGGGAAAAGACAATAAGAGAAATCTGAAGAACTGACATTTAGTGTTTTAGTAAAAATTAACAAAAAAGTTAGTTATTTTAGTTTTGTATTATCTAGGTTTGAATTAGCTTTTATTTTTCATTATTTAACATTTTAGTAATTTAGTAATGTGACTTAGTGTTATTTTAGTATCATTAATAAGTATACTATTATAGTTTTTATTTATATATTTTCCTATATCATTTTAGTTTTTGTTATGTTGCAGTGTTGTCGTAATATGACTGGAATACTATTATAGTTATCAATATTTTTAGTTTTATATTTTCTGTTATTATTTTTTATTTGTTGTAGTAATTTTGTTGTGTTTTTTTTAAATGTCTTTTATTTTTAATTCAGTTTGAGTTATTTTAGTACATCAAGTTAAACTTAATGAAATGAGACGTCACCTTGGCAACTAGATGAAATAAAATAAGTATTTATTTTTATTATATTCACGTTAACACTTATTTTATTTACAAATAACAAAAATGTATATTTTTATTGTTTTAGTTTTAGTTAACTTTAATAACCCTGATGTGCTTTTGTAATTTTTTAGTTTTTGTTCATTTAAATATCATTTAGCTTTAACTTTTTTATTTCATTTTTCAGTATTTCTACCTTGTTTAAGTTGAAGTTTTTCATCTAATATTCACATTTAATTTGATCTTCAGCAGTTTGATGAGAACAGAATATTTATTTTTTATTTCAGTTTTAATATTAGTCATTTTCAGTATTTTTACCTTTTTTAACTTCAAGGTTTTTATTCAGTATTCATATTTTATCTTGTTTTATTACCTGTCAGCAGAGGTCCGATGAGGACTGGCTGGACATTTATTTTTTTATTCCAGTTTTACATTTTTTTTTATTTTTATTTTAGTGATTTTCAGTATTGCTAAATTGCGATTTTTAGGTCTTTCATCTAATATTTAGATTTCATCTTTTCTCTCTTTTCTGTTATTATTACCTGCCAGCAGTGCTCTGATGAGCACCAGACATTTACTTTTTATTTCAGTTTTATTTTTAGTCATTTTAATTGTAGTAATTTTTAGTAATTTTTCTACCCATCTTAAGTTTTCCATCTAATATTCATATTTTATCTAGTTTTATTATCTGTCTGTGGCAGTCCAATATTATTTCTTCTTTTTTTCAGTTATTTTTAATTTCATTTAATATTTATATTTTGTTTTATCTTATTTGTGACCCTGGACCACAAAACCAGTCATAAAGGTCAGATTCTTGAAATTGAGATTTATACATCATATGAAAGATGAATAAATCCGCTTTCCATTGATGTATGGTTTGTTAAGATAGGACAATATTTGAAAATCTGGAATCTGAGGGTGCAAAAAAATCTAAATATTGAGAAAATCTCCTTTAAAGTTGTTCAAATGAAGTTCTTAGGTTAATCAAAGTTGTCCTAAGACAAGAACGGGTATTGTTTTTGTTTTAGGACAACTTTAATGAAAAGTTTTGAACCACCTCAAATGTTGACTACTGTAGTTCATCTGTTGGTGACAAAATCAACCAAGAAATTGCCAAAAATCAGCAATACAAAAAACACTGAAGAGTCAGTTTTACATAGTTCCTCCATTGTAGTTTGTAAAAGACAAAAAAAAAATATAAATAATAATAATAATAATAATAATATTTTAAAAAATGTGTTAAAAATTTGTTCTTCCATTTGTGTTGGGGTCAAATGGACCCCCTTGGGTTTCCATGCAAAATGCCAAGAGTCATGTTTTTATGTAAAACCTATATTGTAAAAAAAAATATAAAAAATGTAATAAATTATGAACTCCTGTTGTAGTAAATTATATTAAAAAAAACAAGCAGCTCCTCCATTTGTATTAGGGTTCAAACTGATCCACATATTTTCATTAGAATAAAAATTAGCTGCACAGACACAAAATAAAACCATTTCTTTGAATTTGTTTGTGAACAGACTAGTAACTGAGATCAACCAAAAACATCCTTTGACTGATTTATTAACACTGAAACTCGAATAGAAACAGCTAACTCTCCTTGGATGATTCAGAAGATGAGTTTTCAATGTTGAGTAAACTTCAGCTCTCAAACTTATAATATTTTAGTCTTTAAGAAGCTACAATAAAGGTTTTCTGGTTGAGACTATTTTTGAGTGTTGATTTTTGACAAATGTGACCCTGGACCACAAAACCAGTCATAAGTGTCAATTTTTCGAAATTGAGATTTATACATCATCTGAAAGCTGAATTAATAAGCTTTCTGTTGATGTATGGTTTGTTAGGATAGAAAATCTGGAATCTGAGGGTGCAAAAAAATCAAAATACTGAGAAAATCACCTTTAAAGTTGTTCAAATGAAGTACTTAGCAATGCATATTACTAATCAAAAATGAAGTTTTGATATATTTACGGTAGGAAATTCACTAAATCTCTTCATGGAACATGATCTTAATATCCTAATGATTTTTGGCATAAAAGAAAAATGGATAATTTTGACCCATACAATGTATTTTTGGCTATTGCTACAAATATACCCCAGCGACTTAAGACTGCTTTTGTGCTCCAGGGTCACAAATCAGTGGGGGTCAATTTGAGTCATGACCCCGAAATTTCAAGAAGAAATGAAGAGTATAACCAGCTTTTCAAGCAGTTTGGAAACTGAAAGTAGGTCAAACGGTTGCGGTTAAATGTTTGATACTCACCGCCGATCACGCCGATGCAGATGTAGAGCTGCACAACGGTGTTGCAGAAGGAGGCGCTGATCATGCCGAT
>JAFVLL020041152.1:0-7500 GCA_021397915.2 Tor tambroides | reverse complement strand
GCTGCAAATATACCCCAGCGACTTAAGACTGCTTTTGTGCTCCAGGGTCACATATTATTATGCCTTTTTCTCAAATAATGCTTCTTACCTTTTCTATTTTGTCTGTTTTCCAAGATGTTGTTATATAATATACAAAGAATTAACATTTTACTTGTTTGAAACTTATAAGGCCACTCAGACCGCTGACTCGTCGAAATAATACGCTCAACATAGCGCCGGATTGTTTCTGTTCTCCATCTCCTGTACATCTGAGCATACCTCAGTTTACTCAGTCATCTCCCTTGAAGCATGTAAAAACTCAACTCAACAATGTAATCCCGATACATAGGAATAATGTCATGAATCCGAGTCATCTCTTGTTTAATATGTATTTCCTACGGCACATTATGCAACTAAAGTCCCTTCTATAGTCTTTGATACAACATACATTTACAACATCATGTTAATAATGCAAAGGAGAGCAAGTAGAAAATACAATATTACTTTAATAATAATAATAGCCTATTAATAATAATAATGAAAAAAATTCACATGGAGAGTCATAATGCACAGCCAGCATTATGGGTATTGTTTGAATTTTATCAATTCCGATTCTGCTTATTGATTCCAATTCTTAACGATTCCCAGTTTCAATTCCAATGTGGTTAAAAAAAAAATGAAGTCAAACATTTAGAAATCAAACATTTATTCTGTGTCTCTTTTTGAAAATGTTTAATTGCTGCTGAATAGCATGAACAAAAATCAGCCGGCTACATAAAAACTGGACTCCATTAAGAGCTGTTTGTGTGAAAAATAGAGCTGCAGATTTTTTTTAATGGAGGTTGTGGTTCTCTCACAATTCTGAAGAAAAAATATTAGCCAACTAAACAAAATCACATGGAATTTATGAATGGAATGATTCAATGACTCACTCAAGATTCACTTGTTTCATTACTGGATGAATCGGTGTTTTTGAATGAATCTCTTGAATGAATGATTCGGTGACTCATTCAAGATTGAGTTGTTTCATTACTGGATGAATCAGTGTTTTTGAATGAATCTCTTGAATGAATGATTCAGTGACTCACTCAAGATTGACTTGTTTCATTACTGGATGAATCAGTGTTTTTGAATGAATCTCTTGAATGAATGATTCAATGACTCACTCAAGATTGACTTGTTTCATTACTGGATGAATCAGTGTTTTTGAATGAATCTCTTGAATGAATGAATGATTCAATGACTCACTCAAGATTGACTTGTTTCATTACTGGATGAATCAGTGTTTTTGAATGAATCTCTTGAATGAATGAATGATTCAACGACTCACTCAAGATTGACTTGTTTCATTACTGGATGAATCAGTGTTTTTGAATGAATCTCTTGAATGAATGATTCAGTGACTCACTCAAGATTGACTTGTTTCATTACTGGATGAATCAGTGTTTTTGAATGAATCTCTTGAATGAATGATTCAAAGACAAATACATTTTTAACAGCCTCTTTTCGCCACCTAAATAAAAAGATGCAATTGATAGGTGGAATTGAAATTTTAATTTTACAAGTATCCGATTTCTGACCTTAAGTATCCGATTCTGGAATTGGAATTGATGTTCGATTCCCAACCCTAGGCGGGACTAACTGCCCGACTGACCAATGAGAGGCCAGAGGGAGAGTTCAGGAAAGCTGTCTGAAAACAGGTGGCTTTTACTGTCATCCTGCAGAAATGACACTGGATTCTGTTTTTAGTCTCCGGTGGGCAGACAGAGAGACCAGATATAGCAGCTCTGGGTGGAACGAGCCTGGAAATGAGCACTAATTAAAACCAAACACAGATAAAGAGAGTTCAGGAGCCAAAATAGATGTTTTTCATGCCTTTGGTGTCATCATAAACACACTCTATGGCAAATAATACTGAAACAACTGCACTAAAATAGACATTTATTTGCATTATGATGTTAGTGAAACCATCATGTATTTGAGATTTGCTTTATAGTCTATATAACTTCATCTGAGTGTACTGTATGTATGCCAAAAAAGTTGGATATTATATATATATATATATATATATAATAAAGTCTGACATAAATGCATAATTCTGAGAAAAAAGTCCAAATTGTGCAACAAAACATTGCAATTGCAAGAAAAAAAGTCTGAATAGTGAGATAAGAAATCACAATTACTTTTTTTATTTTTTATTTCATGGTGGAAAAAAAATGCAAAATGTAAACTTGGAATTGCAAGAAAGAAAGTCAGAATTATGAGATAAAAAAAAGTCCAAATTGTGAGTCAAAAGTTGCAATTACCTTTATTTTTTAATCCTGTGGCAGAAACAAGCTTCCATAATATCTAGACTCAGTTTCAGTTTAAGGTGTGCAGCGTCTTTTTAACAGCTTCATAAACCTCTTTTGGCATTTATTTGCATAATGAATTGTGATTAGTATGCTCTTCCCTTCATATATTTCATCATTTAATTTACACACCACCAGTGACTAAAACCTGAACTCACCTAAACTCTCTCACTCTCCTGCTGATTCTGTGGAGACCTTGACCTTCACGTCCAGATCACACAGTGTGTGTGAGATTTAGGAGATTAAAGGCCACTCAGGTCACTGAGACAACACAAGTCATCGCCATGGCAACAGTGTTTACAGCCGTCAATCACTGACCAATAAAGCCCCGCCCCCAGATCTGCCTCCTGCTGCTTGAGTTCATGGAAACGTGGGCGGGGCTACAGAGGTAACTAAGTCATTGTTTACAAACCAAACAAAATTCGATTCTTATCATGTGGTACTTCAGTTCTGAAGCCAAACATGTCAGAAACGCACACACACACACACACACACACACACACACACAGCACTCGTGATGTTCACACCCCTGAACTAAAGCTCTATGTAAGATAAACTTTTGTTTTTAGCTGCGCTCTTCAAATATAAATAACCTTCCTGCAAAGTTATTGTAAATGATATCACCGCATGCTGACGTCAATTATTTGACTTATATTTCAAAGTAACAAATAATGTGCTTCTATGTGACATTGTTCATGTTGTGACTACACATTCCAGAACAAAACTCATCTACAGTAAAGTATATGAGAAAAAATAATAATAATAAAAATTGTTAATTCTGACTTTTTTCTTATAATTCTGAGAAGAAATGTCAAAATTGTGAGATATAAACTCACAATTGAAACAAAAAAGTCAGAATAAGCCCCAGTCAGGGATAAAAGGTCGCAATTATCTTTTTGATTTCTTATTCCATGGTGAAAAAAAAAATTCAGAGGAAAAAGTCAGAATTGTGAGATTTAAACTCAGAATTCCAAGAAAAAAAGTCAGAATTGTGAGATAAAAAGTCAAAATTGTTGGACGAAAGATCACAATTACCTTTTTATTTCTTATTCCGTGGCGGAAACAAAAAAAAAATAATAGAAAATGTCAGAATTGTTTGATTTAAACTCAAAATTCTGCAAAAAATAAGACAGAATTGTGGGATGAAAGGTCGCAATTACCTTTTTTATTTCTTATTCCTGGGGGAAACAAAAAAATCAGGAAAAAAAAGTGAGATTTATACTCACATTAAAAAATCAGAATCACAAGATTTAAACTCAGAATTCTGAGAAAAAAGCCAGAATTGTGAGATATAAATCTAGCAATTCTGACTTTTAAAAAAGTCCGAAGTGTTAGATTGCAATGACCTTTGTTAATTGTTTTATTCCATGGTGTAAATGGGCTTTCATCGTAAAGTCCTTTTATCATGTCAAAACTGTACTTATGTCAGATGTTTTGTTTGTAAAGTGCACTTGTGCATCATTCTTAGCAATAAATGACTTGATTTGATATTCTGTTATATAATGAATGGCATTCGTTGAATTCAGCCACTCCCTGGCACTCCAATTATTAACCAATCACACGTCTTGTTAATCACACGTCAATCACACGTCTTGCTGTGAAAGTTAATCTGGGGCCGTCGGCGATGTTTGACCGCTAAGGGGTTAAAGTGGTGTCGTTCATCTGATCCAATCAGAAGCTGAGGCGAGTACGCTACTAATGCAGCGATGTGATTGGCTGACGGCAGAGACTCAAGTGACGCTGTTAGGTGACACCTGGAGTCTTGAGCTGACTAAATGACACACAGAGAGACATTATAAGGTCTGTATTTTCCTGCAGCTTCAAGGTCGCGGTGTGGTTTGAAGCGGTGAGTGCAGCCTCATGAATATTTAATGAGATGCCTTCCTCATCTTTAGGCCATGACTTCTCTACAGTTCACATCACAAACATCTCCATTACTGCTGAAAGATTACAAACGAACACACGTGTGATCTCAAGGGGTTTTTCTGTACTCTCTGAAGCACTATTCAGACACAATCATATTCCATGCATTTTGAAAATTGCTTTACAAATGAAACAGACCTGACGCAGCTGATCTGCCACGTGTCTCAGGCTGTTTTCAAGGTCTCCGTTTGTCCTGGTTTGACATTTCCAAACTCAAAGACTGTGCCGAGGACATTCAGGGTCACGCGAAACCGCTGGAAAACTCCCAGAATTCAGTCTGTCCAGATCACGTCTTAAACACAGAGTTTCTTCACTTCACTGCCATTAACTGGGAACAGAGACCCAGCTAGCAAAATGTTCCCATTAGGTTATGAAAGATTTCCGAACAATGTTATTTTAGTATACTATTATAGTTTTATTCATATTTTAAATCAGTTTTGATTTTTATATTTTCCATTTTAATTTTTATTTAAAGTTTTAGTCATTTTGTTGTGTGTTTTTTGGCATTTTAGTAGTTTTAGTACATCAATTTAAACTCAATTTAAATGAGAAGTGTTGCTTTGGTAACTGGCTGAAATAAAAACAATTATAATGTTTTTAATATTAGTTTCATTTTTAGTTTTAGTTAAAAACTCTGTTTCTGAATGTTCTCTGAACATTTAATGTCCAGTTTTTAAAATGTTTCAAAAGTCTTTTTTTCTCGGTTATGCGAATGTGAAGAGAATATTACGGGAATGTTACTTTTGAACATTCTGAAACAAAGTGTTACATTTAAACAACGTTAGATGAACATCCGACTAAAAGAAAACGATTCTATGAACAATGTATAAATAGTTTTGTTTTGCTACTATTTTGAGAACATCAACAGACAACTCATGTGTTGTAAAAACATTATAAAATTGTTATTTCTGAACATTTAAAATGTCCAGCTTTTTAAAAACGTTTTTTCTTGGTTATACAAATGTTAAGAGAACATTCCATTTGATCATTTTGAAATGTTACAGAAACATTATTTTTGAATGTATCAAGTAGTTACAAATAACAAAACAAGTAGCAACATTTAAAAACGTTAGGAAAAAAGAAGACACGATAACTTTGAACGAACGTTCTATTTATGTTACTGGAAGAACGTTTGTTCAACACTTTGAGAGAACCTTACTGGGAAACTAAATTTTGTGCTTGGCTATTAAATAAGTTAAATGTGTATATAATATAAAAGAGATGAAAAGCTGCTCCTTATTCTAAGAAGTTATACTACAGTGTATAAACATTACTGGACTACAAGAACTTTCAAATTTCACCGTTAATTCAATGCATTGTTAAATTTACTAGTAATTTCTAAGTGAAAAATTTTCCACACCAGATTTTTTTCAGTGTGGGTCAAAGGTCAAAGCGGCACAAACAGCATCCAAGCTCCAGCTGTGAACTCATAGTAGATTCCATCAGCATGAGACCTAAACGCCTCTGATCTTCAACAATATTTATTCATCGGTGCGTTGATATAGCTGAACGTATGCTGTTTAAAGCAGCTTTGAATTAGAGGAAAGACCTGCTGGCTGATCTTGAGGTCACTTTGAAGGTCTGTGTGTGTTTGAAGGCCAAGAAACCTGAAGTTCAAAAGAGTTTCCCACCCAGAGAAAAAGACCTCAGAGAAACAATAGTGTCAGAGAGAGAGAGAGAGCTGCGGGAGACCGCTAATCATACAGACGTCCGTCACGTCTCCACCTCTGCTTGATATTTAACTTCAGAAGCATCTGAGATATCATAACAGAAACGTATGTACACACGTACACACACCAGCTTCCCTTTGAAAGAAAGAGACGCCTGGAAACCGATAGTCTGGACAATAACTCACATTAAAAGAGATTTTCCTGTGGTAAAAGCCTATAAAGCTACTGTATCATATCTGAAACATGATCAAAACTTCATCTTACTAAGACATACTGATATTTAGATCATTTGATGTCAGTATCTGCTTATAAAGATCTCATTGATTTACATTACAAGCATCAGAATTTCATCATATAAGTATCAGCATCAGCAGCAAATTGAATGTTTTTCGCCTCTGAATAAAACTGAGCTGTTTTTATCCTTGCTTTTGTCACTACATCAGACGGTTTGAGCCATAAAAGAGCCATTTTTTATATTTAGTCCATTTAAAGCTTCAATAATTTCAAAAATGACATTCATCTGATGATTATTTCAATTTCAGGTTTACAGTATTAATTATTTCTGTCATAATCACCCTGAATCATTATCGTGACCTTTCACCTACTGGTCCTAAATGACCCATATTTGCTCTTACGCTGCATAAAAACTGCATTCATTCATGCTTAAAGTGAGAAAAATACATATTAATAGTTGTGATATTCAGTCAGTCACAGACTAATAATAGTGTGATGTAGGTGTGTGTCAGGTTCTAGACATGTGTCATCACTTTCCTCATGGAAATAATAGCTCTCCAGGATATTAATATCTCAAACTCACCTGAATGCGCATGTGAAACTTAAATGATGTGTTTGACCATATGAAGCCCCAAAATATTGAGGATGGGCGGCTCCTTTAATGCACAGCGTGATGTTTGAACCTCAGCAGTCTTAGATTCTTCTCATCAGAGAAAGCAGAAGTTTTCGGGTGGATGCTCAGTGTGTTTCTGTCTGTACTCAGTGAACAAAAACAGGCTGTGAGAACTTTACGCTAACGTTATGAAAACGTTAATTCTGAAAGTTCTAAGTTTTGTTTTTTAAAACGTTAATGGAACATTCCATTTGATCATTTCCTATAGGAACGTTACTTTTAAATGTTCTCAAGTCGTAACATTTAAAAACATCAGACAAATGTCCAACTGAAAGGTTCCAGGAAAAACGTTCCATAAATGATGTATAAATAATGTTTTTGCGTTGATATTATGAAAGAACAGATAACTGTGAAAGTTCTATTGTTAATGTTACTGGAAGAACATTTGTTCATAACTTTGAGAGAACATTCTGACACTGTTTCCTAGCTGGGAACCAAAATTTAGGTTATTAAAACGTTGTGGGAACATTGTTTTTACAACGCTAAAATGTTGTACGTAAAAACTCATCACCAAACACCAATGACTTGTACATACACTATATAGACAAAAGTATTGGGACACCCCCTTCTTTAGAACAGAAAAATGCACTTCCAGATCTGTGGCAACAACAATGGGAACATAATTCATGTATTTAAAAATTGTATTTCCATCTCTGTTGCAACAGTTTTG
>JAFVLL020041151.1:0-34416 GCA_021397915.2 Tor tambroides | reverse complement strand
TCTGGACCCTTCCTCCCGTCATGAACACTGCCCTTCCTTCACAAGCCCCGAGCACGGCGAGGACACCAGATCCCCTGTTTGTTTTGGACACTTTTCCCCCCCTTTGGACACTATTTTTGATATTTCTGTTTAATAAAAGCCTCTCCGAGGCCTGACGCCACACCCACTGTGTCTGTCGTTTGCTCCTCCCGCCACAATATATATATATATATAAATAATGTATTTTTTTTTACACCTAAAATTTGTATATTAGTACATTACAATAGTCATATGTATCTTTAAATCACTTACTATGAAACTTTTAGGTATAAATAAGGCAAAAAGATGTCACTTTTTACGGTACTGCCCTTGAGACAAGCTGTTGTACCTTTAAAAGGTACGATTTTTGCACTTTTTTCTGAGAATGCATTTTATTAAATATTAAAAACAATTAAATATTTTTTATTTTATAAAGGCACAAACAGCTCACATTATATATCATTTAAAATTTCAGTTTTTAAAAGAAGTCACATTTGAGCCCATTTTAAAATAGCACAAAACTGTGACCACACCTCAGTTTAAATCTATATCAATGCCCCAGTTGTGCAGCTGCAGATTCGAGTCTCTGTTGAATCTCTGTCCCACTGTAAACACACCACCTTACCTCCGCCCATCCCTAACTAACAGCTCCAGCACTACCTCAGAGGAAAGCTTTTGTACAAGAACTCAGAAATGGCTGCTTTCAGTCAGTCTGTCGTCAATAACATGAAGTCACTTTTCTGGTCCCTCTGCAATGCTGACTCTCCACTTTATCCAGCCGTTCTCCACTTCCATTACGCTTCCTATCGCTTCAGAAGAGGATATATTATTTATCTACTTCCCTGTCTATGTTTGGAGGTCTTCTTTTGGGCCGGTAAACTTGATGTTGTTGTTGTTTAGGAATGTTCACATCGTACGAAGTGCCCACAGGAGACGTGATTTTCATTTCGCCCTCATTCCAGTAGTTTTATTTTAATGGGCTTTTTAAATGCCCAGATTTAATCAGAGGATTCCAACCTGACGTTTTTCTGCTGCTTTTGCATCCCGGGCGTTTTTTACGAAGGACACAATTAAATGCAGTTTTGGGGCTCACCCGATGAGGAGCTCATCGAGGGCCCTGTGATTAACGATGTTTAACGCTCTCAATGGACACCTTGCTCTCCGCTTCTAGTCTTTGCAGTTCATCTCAACACCCTCCATTCTCGCGCGGTCATGGTATTGTTGTGATACGCTTCTCCCCGTGGGTTCAACAGAGTCAGGTCATGCAGAAAGCCTTCATTACGGAGACTTACTACTGTACGATTCTCAATCGGGCTCCTGCAAAATTAGCCCCAGCGAGGATGTCCCAGTTAAGCACTCGCGGCTCGCGGGACCCTGGGGAAACAGGCCTGGAGATGTGACTGAACATGAAAGTGCTGAGTTTGGGTTTACGGAGTGTGATATCACACGCAGATAAACTAATGGTGCGACCACAGAGCAACTGCTTAGACATGGAAAACAGAGACAAACACACAGCAAGATTAACAGAAGCATGAGGAGAGTTTTGCATCTGAGAAAACAGAACATGTGAGAACATGAATCAAGGCTAAAAGTAGTACGACGCAGATAAATTCCCATTACTTTGTTCTGCACTACATATTCGAGACACTTCCGAACGGATCACACAATACGCGGCTCTAATTTAGCACCTCATTTAACCGGCCGAAAAAACAACATTAAACACTGACATTGTGACACGCACTCACTGAAGCTTTCTCATAATGGCCCGCACAGTTAAAACTCCGCTTGGCAGTTTTGTAGATAACTAAAAAGAAGAAATATGGGGGGAATTATCCAGAAGATTGATTCTGGAGAGATGAATGTGTGCTATTCATGCATCTTTATCTGACAGGGCTTGTGCTCTCCGGGCCTTGGGTTTAGTTATTCTCTCTGACAAAACATGTTTGGGCCGGGTTGAGGATGTGTCAGGAGGCGAGCGCTTCATTACTGTCTGACGGAGAACTGATAGGCTATGCGATCCAGATGTGAGGATCAGTCTAAAAGCCCCAAATGGAGAATGATAACCTGCTGAATTCCTCCTGTTTGGGGTTCGTCTGACGCCAGGCCCTCTGCTCATTCACTGACGTTTACTTTCTTAACATTCCTTAACATTTATTAACTAAAACGTTTTTGTTAATCGAAATAAGGCCGAAATAAAATAGAAAACTAGAAGTGTTAAAATAAGTTACCTGAAGCACAAAAATATAAAACTGAAATAACAATAAACTGAACCTAAACAGTCAAATAAAAATCATAAAAAAAATTAACAATGAATGAATGAAAGAAAAACTAATAGCTAATTCAAAATATTAATAAAATATATAATATATGAATAATAATAAAGTTCCTGGTCTTATGTACAATTTGTGTAGATTATTTCAAAGAAAAGTGTCAATTTAGTTTGCAGTGGATAAAATCAAATCTGTAACAAAAAAAAAAAAAAAAAAAAACACTTTATGAATCGAGTCATCTGAACCAACAATTATACACTGAAAAAGGTTTTGCAAGTTCCCAGCATGCATTGCAGCTTAATAATTATGTGGCAACTTTTAATAAATAAAAATGAGACAAATAATGTTGAAAAAAGTGGTGTAGGATTCGCATTTAAACAATTTTCAATCAGAAATTGCTAGCAAATTTCACAAAAAAAAAAAAAAAAAAAAAAAAAAATACAAAGAAACAGCAAGTAGCACATTTAATTAAACAAGAAATGTAGAAGTAGAAAGACTGGAACAATATTTTCTTGTAAAACAATTTTATTTACAACTTTTGAACATGATAAAAGGAGGTTTACAACTACTAGCAATGCTAAATCCAAAACAAAGTTCATTAGTTTTCAGTTGTTAGCGGAGTTAACTTAAACTGACTGTTATTTTTAAGTTAGGACAAATTTTTTTACAGTACAGAAATAAACTGGCTGTGAATGATATTTCATGTTGACTTAAGAGCTTCTCTACTGTCCACGAAGCACCTGTCCATGATCATAAAAACAACTGCAGGTCTGTGCATTAAACTTCAAGTGAGATCAAGCTTAAACGGGGAGCCTGGCCCGAGGCGGCGTTTCTCTAATGACCCCTCATGAACCAGACCCTTCAGCCCCCTTTTGAGCTCCGACTTTATAGCCGAGTCAACAGTAGGACTTACACTGACCTCTTATCATCTCTCTGGCTGCATGGGGCCTTTAATGGAAAGCAGAATCCGGCGAAAACCTCAAAGTACCAAGTAAATGTATGTTCTTATTTAAGCCTCATAAAAACAGGAAAGCACAAACATTTATCTGTGCTATGCTTTCATCTGCTGTCTGCCGAGCTAAAGAATAACAGAGCCAGGAGGCTGATAAAGTGAAGATAGGAAATGGAAACGCGTGTGTCTCATGTTCCCATGATTCCAGCAGGGCGGTGATTGCTTGTCTCGGCTTCCCTCTACGGCGAACAGCGGTGCACGGCCCTTTCATTACACCAGACACATGCATCAGTATGCACAACAAAAACCCATCCCATGATGCTCAATTTGGCCGGCGGTCAAGCGTTATGCATTAGCTAAGAATACTAATAATTTGGCAAATGCAATTTTAGTGGCTTTGTGGCTATTTGCAGAACTTGGACTGCATGCATTTCTTGTCTTTGACTGACGTGTAGATTCACACAGTACAACACACTGTCGGCTCTATAGTTTGGAAGCATATGGCTGTGAATTTAAGGGTTAGTAATATGATTTCTCTGCTGTACTAAGTGATGATAAGAGCGCTTGCTAGTAAACTCAGTCGTGCACGCTGTGACAGTAACCCAGAAGGCTTCTTGTTTGATTGGACACCACTTTGTGCCTACAGGGAGAGGCATCACACGACAGCAGAGCTAAAAGCAAAGCACTGACGGTGTTTCTGGTGGGACCGTGTGCCTTTTATAGCCACGTATGCAATAAGCGAAAAACTGTGTTCTGCTATTAAGCTACAATGACAAGAAAAACATGCAAGAACAACCGTACAAGATGAAATGCTTTTACTGCAGGACTGTTGCTCTGTTGTTGCAAGACAAACGATGCAAGTGCTCATTTAAGAAGGTCAGAGGTGAAGAGCGTATTTTATGCACCAGTGAATTCAGCAAACAAAATGACTGAAGTCAACAAAGAATTAAAATGCATTGAAATGATTTGACTTATTTTATGCATCACTACTACTATAGTGTACAGAAACCTCCAACACAAATGCATTAAACTTCTATGGAAGCTTGTTTCTGCCACAGAATAAGAAATAAAAAAGGTAGTTGCAAATTGTGAGTTAAATTCTCACTTTTTTCCCCTTGTAATTCCAAGAAAAAAAAAGAGAAAAAAAAGAATTGTGAGATATAAACTCAGATCTCTGAGAAAAAGTCTGAATTGCAAGATATAAGTGCGCAACTGCAAATTTATAAAACACAATTGAGATATAAACTCACAATTTCAAGAAAAAAGGTCAGAATTCTCTTTTTTTTAACGGTTGTGGAAACAAAACAATTCTCAGAATTCAAAAAGACAAAACTGCGAGAAACTCGGAATTACAAGAAAAATTCACAATTCTGAGTTTATACCTGATGTAAACGGGAAAATACACATTGTGAGATGAACTCAGAATTGCAAGTAAAAAAAGTCAATTGTGAGGTAAAAAGTCACAATTGTCTTTTTTTTTTATTTTAGTCTGTAATCAACAAGCTTCCATAAACTTCAGTGTGCAACTACACTATAAAATGTTAAGTTAACAGTAAATAAAGCAGATTATTGGAGTACGCATTACAAGAAAACACTATTTAAGTCAGGGGTGCCCAACCCTGATCAAACACAACTGAACCAACTAATAAGGTTCTGAAGGAAACCTTGATAATTACAGACAGGTGTGTTTGATCAGGGTTGGAACTGAACTCTGCAGGAAGGTAGATCTCCAGGAACAGGGTTGGGCACCCCTGATTTAAGGCTTCCAACTCCAAAAAATAAAAACACAAAAAAAATGAGACTTGTGTGACTTGTAATTATTTGTGAAATTTATTAGTAATTTTAAAGCCCTTTTTCAGTCTATTTTTTTTACAGTTCGGTTTGATGCTGCAGGAAAATGACACCCTTCACCTCTGACCTTCTTAAATGAACCAAAATGTTACGTCTGAGCGTTTTACATGGCCGCAGATTGGCGCAGTTCACCAGCAGGGTCAGTATGCGGTCGAGAACATTTACAGCCGGGCGTCGTCCGCTCCCAAAAACCAAACTCTATCCTTCAAACTGTAAAAAGGGGCGTCACTCTCCTCTCCATAACTGCCCTGAGTGGAAGCCCCTTGACTGGTAATAACTCTCCTCTCTCTCTCCATTTCCTGATCACAATTACCCTCTCCATGAGGAGCAGGGGCTGTAAATTACATTTCTCTGATCCTCAGCTATAATTGGACACTGAGGATTCTCCGAGCAGCAGCCTTTCTGTAAGTGGAAAACAAAGAGCCTTTGAGCGTTTGGGTTTAGATTTCACAACGCGACTCATTACATTAAAGGAGAAGAGTAACATCACTCCATACTCAATAGCACACATGACCACGTCACAGAATGAGTGCATGTTATGAATTCACCTTTATTTCTATAACGCTTTATACGACACAGAGCAGCTTCACAGAAATAAGAAAATAAAAGAATCAATTATGCAAATGATGCAAAAAAGACAATAATGGCAATACTCAGCTCAATTCAGTTCAGTGTTGATCCAGTTCAATAACTGTGTAAATTATGAAATTACTTCATTTCAGCTACAAGCAGCTCTGCAGTAGAAAATGGTGTCAATATTCAGCTCAAGTAAGATTAATGTTGATTTAATTCAGTTTAATAGCAGTATCAATGTAGCAAAATTCATTTATGAAATTAATTTGCTCTACAGAAGACAATAGTGTCATTATTCAGATCAATTTGGTTCATTGTTGATTCAATCCAGTTTATTAATTAGGGAAAGAATTTGCTCTACAGGAGGCAACAGTGTCATTTTCAGCTCAATTCAGTTCAGTGTTGATTCAATCCAGTTCAATAAATGTGTCAATGTTGCAAAGTTTATCAATTATAAAATAAATTAAATTCAGTCATTATTCAGCTCAGTTCTGTTCAAAGTTGATTCAATCCAGCTCAATAACTGTTAAATGTCGCAAAATTAAACAGTTATGAAATTAATTGGATTCAGTCATTATTCAACTCAATTCAGTTTAATAACAGTCTCAATGTTACAAAATTCAATTATGAAACAAATTTGCTCTACAGAAGACAACATTATCATTATTCGGCTCAATTCATTTCATTGTTGATTCAATTCAGTTCAATAGCAGTGTCAATGCAGCAAAGTTGATCAATTATGAAAAATTAAATTCAGTCATTATTCAGCTCAGTTCTGTTTAAAGTTGATTCAAACACTCAATAAGTGTTAAATGTTGTAAAATTCAACAATTATGAAATTAATCCAATTCAGCATTAAAGCAACTCTTCAATAAAAGACCAAAGTATCATTTTCAGCTCAATTCAGTTCAGTGTCGATTTAATCCAGTTCAATAAGTGTGATAAATGTTGCAAAATTCAACAATACAGAGCTCTACAAAAAACAATGGTGTCATTATTTAGCTCAATTCAGTTTTGTTCTTATCAATGCAGTCAAAATTATAACACTGCTAAACATTAAGTGTCTCCAACCAAGCAAGCCAAAGGCAACAATGGCAAAGAACCCAAAATCCATCAGTTGACAAAAACTAGCCTAAATGAACAAAAACACAGCTCAGGCTGCATCACAAGTCAGATTTATGCATTAATATTATTCACAGATTTTGCATCCAGCTCCTTCTGCGTGAAGTGATCGTGTCATGACTAGGGCTGGGTATCAAGTTCGATACTTTTTAGGCACCGACCGAATTGTCTCGATACCACCGAGTACCGAAAAACGTCTTGTCGTTCGGTACCAAATTTCGATACCTAAAGGGTTAATCTCATCAACGTCAGTGAGGCAATAAACCTGCAGCACTAGGTGTGTTCGACTAGAAGCGACGCGGCGCTGACTGATCAGTGTTTGACATCCGCGAGAGCGATTCGAAAGCGTATGGAGCAGTCTGCTCTCTATATCGCGCGGTTTCGTTTACTACACAGACTGAAGCGCGCGTGACGCTCGCGGTGATTTCAGCGTCTGCCGTCTCACTAAATGAGGACAAACACATGAACAACATCTCCAGAACTGCGCCGAGAGTCACTTCATGAGCATTTTACCATTTGATTTGAGTAAAACTAGCGTCATATCATATACACACAGAACTGTAAAGGTATTCACGGCAACCCGTCAAAATAAAAGTTCGGTTTAACTCGGAAGACACACATGAAATATATTAATATTGTTCAGCAGAGTGTACATACTGCTACTACTAGGCTACTATTAAAATTATTAAAACTTTATATTTTTTTAAAGTAATGATCACACAACATTTCTTCCATGTTTTAATTTTAATAGTAAAATTTTGTTTGCCAAAATAAATTTGATTTTCAATAATTTTAAAGATAAATGAAATTAATGCTTTATGCCTTCATTTGAAAAAAAGATACAGAACACAGAATTTCTGAGTAAAAATAAAACATTTCATACGGCTATTTTAAGAATAAATTTGAATAAACTAAGTAGTTTTTATGCATAAATAATGAAATATGAAATAATTAGACATACTACAACACAGAATTTAATAACAATAAAACATATGGTGAAAGAAAATAAAACACCCACTTACGAAAGTGGATAAAGATTTTAAATTTCTTGAAGTCTTTAACAACCTAGAATAAATGAATAGAAATGATGATTCTGTCTGAGCTATGTGTTTTAAAACAAACACGCACAAGTGTAAACTGAAAACTATTTGAGCTTTATTAAAATTATTTGCACTGATTTATTGTGTTGGACATATTTTGTTCCTTTGTGCAATGGCTCAGGAGATGAGGCTTTGAGTCTGTATCAATGTCAACAAGCTGAAAAAAATAAAACCAAAGTTTTTTGAGATAATGTAATTTTGTTAAAACTGATTTCATAAAATTGGTATCGAAAAAAGTATCGTTCAGGAACCGGTATCGAACTCAAGGTATCGGTATCGATATCCAAAATTTTTGAACGATACCCAGCCCTAGTCATGACGGAAAAGGAGATCTGCTGACAGACAGGTCGGTCACTTCAGCGGCGGCACGCTTGTGAAGTAGCCACACTTGTGGCGGGCTTCACTAATGGACTGCTAATAGAACCCAAAGCTGCACTTTGATGCTTCCCCTGTAGTTTACAGGGTGACAGTGTGTGATTAATTGCACTCACTCCACTCCCCGTCCGCTTTTTCTCTTTTGCTACGAATAGAGGCTGTCATTGCCGTGACTTTGCTCGCTCACCTACCTGCGCAGCTGGATACGGCGCGATTCGCCATAGACAATGCTGCGCGCATACTGTAATACATCTTTTCCACAGCCGGCGCGCTACGTGACGTCAGGAGAGGAGAGCTGCAACCTCAGCACGCCTTTCACAGCAATTATCACGAAAAAATATCCTCAGCACGGGGGAAGGCCAACAAACAGCATGTAATGCTGACGCCCACAAGGCGACCGAGAAAGAGTTTCTGATGACACACCGTTTGGCTCGACCTTTACCTTCACCAGCACGTGACCGCATTAAGTCTCATTTTCTCCTTCGAACTTAAAAAACGGCCTACATCATGAGGGAATTACGATATACGGTGGTGCTAGGTCATAGTATAGTAGCCATTCGGCGCACAATGAAGCCTTTGTGTTTCCAAACGTACTTGAAGAACGACCACGATGGCTGTAACCTTAGTAGAGCCCTTGAGACCCAACCGTTATGCAACGAGGGAAGCGCTTAGAGTAATGATGATCGCAATAACACTCATTTTTACGCCTACAGGAGCTGCACGTGTGTCTCTTTTTGAGCTTGCAAAATATTTTCTTAAAAATAAAAGCCCCCCCGTCCATAAACAAAGCTCAGAGGACACATAACATGCAGAGCGAGAGGACAGACGTGGAAAAAGTGAACTCGCGCTTTGACGCACTCAGCAGGCAGCGGGTTTGCTTCACTGTTTTTTTTAAACAGTAATTACATATAAGACAGCAAACAAGGCGCCTTTGTTTCTCAGAGGAAAAAAAAAAAAAAAAAAAAATAAAAAAAAAAAAAAAAAAGCATTGCATATGGAAGCATACAGAAAGCAGAAAAAAGCATGCAGCCTACACGAAAACAAAAACGTACAAGAATGGATTATGCACATTTGGGATCTTCGCCTTTCATCAGCAAAGGATCTGCATATTCAAACAGACAGCCGGTCTACTTCAGCCCCCAAATCCACACGGCCTTCTGCCGTTAAAGCGGATGACAAGATCGTCTCCTGTCTAAGTATTGTCAAGGGTCGCACAGAGCTGTTTTTTATTCCCCTCGCTCCCTCTTGACTTTCCCGGTCGCCTCTTATTCATATTCAGGAGACGGAAGACACTTGTGGTGGAGATGTCAGTGATTTTACTGTACTTGATTCAGGCACTTCTTTCCTCTCTATCGCTCTCTCCTCCGTTGCCAGGGCCAAGAGAACACGGGGACGAGTGGGAATTCACACACTTAATTAAAACAAGTGTATCGACAGTGAAAAATAGGTGGATCAGGAGAAGAAAGGAGCGTGAGGGAATTTTTTCCATGCAAGGTAGCCGTAACTGCTTAAATAACCGGGCAGTTCTTCAAGCACGAAAAGATCCCCATGTGAACCGGAAACGTGTAGCTCATTAGTATCCAAAAAACCTATGGGCCATTAATTAGTCGCAAACAATGTTCTCCCTAAATATCGACTTCTTAATGGACACGAAGAGACTTGGTTCGTGTTCCCATTACAGTCAATGGCATTGGCCTCCGAGGGCTTCTGGAATCGGCCTTATGTCATCCTGCGATGCCCTTCAGACACTGGAGCGGGATAGTTTTTCCTCAACCTTTCCTTGTCTCTCATTAACTATGCACAATTGTCGAGGGAGGTTTTGCTAGACTGGATTGGGTTTCTAACAATCCGATTCCTGGCGTTTTTGGAGCCTGAAGCAAGCAGCACCTACAAACATCACTTAAAAGTAGCTTTTAAAAGTATTATAGTATATAATCTAGAATAATACAAACATCACTTTATATTTAACATTTGGCAGAAGCGACTTACATTGCATTCAAGCTTTATGTTTTCTTCAATACATGCATTGCCTGGAAATCAAACCAATGACCTTTTGTCACTGATCTATTGTTTGAGCTACAGTAATCTCTCTTAAAAATTAGCTTTTTAATGACAGTACATAATCTAGAATTAATGCATTTAACAGATGCTTCTATCTAAAGTGACTTACATTGCATTCAAGCTTCACTTTTTCAACAAAGCATGCATTTCCTGGGAATCAAACCCACAACCTTGCCATTGCTCATCTGTTTGAACAACAGGAATCATTTAAAAAGTAGCTATTAAATAATAAACTAATATGGCATATATTCTAGAATAGTACAAAAATCTGCATTTTGCAGATGTCTTTATTTAAAGCAACTTATACATTGCATTTAAGCTTAACATTATCTTCAATGCATGCATTTCCTGGGAATCAAACCTTGCCGCTGAGCTACAGGAGTCATTTTTAAAAGTAGCTTTTAAATAATACAGCAATATAGCACATAATATAGAATAGCTTTGTAACCAGTTCCACACCTTTTGCCAGTGATCTCCACAAAATACGAGATCAGCAGAATCCAGTACACTACACCTGCATGTAAACCACTGAGGGAGGGTTGAAGTCAATGTCAAACGTCGCTAGGAGGAGATTCACAAACCTGCCTTGTGATAGGGAGGAGGTCTTGGTGTCATGTCTCTGTGTCAAGAACATGGCTGCCGGTTTACTTACACAACAATTATTCAGCGAAATCCCTTTAATGGAGTCCCACACTCACTTCAGTGAACGGACACGCTCAAGAAGGCAAACAGCATCAGCTCTGGCGTATCTGAGATATGCCACAAACTTGAAAGCATCTTCACTGTAGGGAAAGCACTTTTAACTGGCAATGTTGTGCCCAGAGGAAAATTCATTTAATTAGTTCATTATAATGCAATCAAAGCAAGCAGCAGAAGTACTCAATAACAAAATCTAAATATTTATTTTACTCCTAATAGAAATAGGGAATTTGGGTAAATTATCAATTCAGACTTTTAATACATATAAAATGCCAGCAGCACATTCGCTTCTCACAGAATGAGGCCATGAGAGATATTTTGTGATTTCAAGTAATGCTTTTTGATTTCCTCAAAATATTCCCAAAGGAATTTTTGGCACTTGGTAATTAGGACAATAAAATGATCTATAAGTTGGTTTAATTATTCATTATTTTCTGTATTTATAATAAACATTAAATAATAAAAAGCTAAGTCTTGTCCTACTAAACACGCAAATCAGCAGAAGAGAAAGGTTTGAAAAACAACTCAGATCAAATACTCTTATCCTTTAAAGCTAGAAAAATGTCCTGTAACAAGATTTCAGCATTCATAACAAGACTAAAGATATTAGGAACCACGATAAGCCTTCAGGAAGGTACAGATCCGTCTGCGCATAAACAAGGACATTTCTAATGCTCATTTCTATCGCCCAGAAACACAAACGCGCTCCTGCTTTTATCATGACAGACACACAGCAGCACAAGACAAAGTTTTCTCAAGTAATGACCTCACTATGAGATCATGCCTAAAATTAAAACCAAACGACAATAATCCACATATGCGATATTCACTGTGAAGTGATTTAACCAACTGCGACAACACTGACTCGAATATAACCAACACGCTCTACACTCAACGATAAACAAAACTACTGCAATAATAATAATAATAATAATAATAATAGCCTAAATGCCATTATTAGTTAATTATGTAAACAAATCCGATCTGGCGCGAATTAATAAATATGTTCGACCACACAAAACACAGAATTTAAGTGGAAAAAAAGCATAAACTTACAAATCTGACAAATCAATTCAAGCCTGAAGTATCAAAATTGATTTAAGCAAATGAAGGGACGGAATTTATTCCCATGAAGACTTATTAACATTATTGACTGAAATCAGATGATACGCTGTATTAATATCTCGGACCGGTATGACAACTTTTCAAACGCAGATTTCGAACAATAATTTAACGGAACTTTATTTCGCTCCTTCAGCAAACTTGAGTCAGCGATACTGATCGACATTCACCTGCAGTTCGTGTAAGGTAATATTGAAAGGTTTTCTTACCTTGAGCCGCACCGATGTGGATGAGCGATAAAATAGTAAAAACGAACACAGTGATCATCTGCGGTAAGAATCCCGATCCGCCTCGTTCTCTTTTCGCAGTCTTTTTACTTCTTCCCATCATATAAACAGTCGAAACCAGGCAGAAATCCTGAAATAATAATCAGAGGCACCTCTGGAGATGTTGTTTCTAATAAAACCAGTGGAATCGAAGCCTGTGGCGGGAGATTATGATTCTCGGAATGAAATGTTGATGGAATCCGTTGGTTTTTACCTCAGCGCACTCTTCTGACAGAAAGCGGCCACCAACGCCCGTCAAACACAAATGTTTGGGATTAAATATCCTCAGTTCCTCGTCTTCTGAGCAGTTTTTGTCTCAAGGCTTCGCGAAGTGCCGCGGATCAGCTGTAAACAGGTAAATCAGCTCTCCTGAGGTGAGTTCATGTTCAGTGAAGTTCCTCCAGCGCGTGCTGCCCGCCTTCTGATGGAGAGTTGAAGAGGCTCGCGATCCCCGCGCGAGCCGCCTGCGCTCCAGCCAATCCGAATGCGCTCCGACTTTAGTGTGAAGAAAACCAGGTGCGGAAAAGCGGAGCGGATGTCTGCCTCGATCAGATTGATAGCGAGCGGGTGTGTTATTAAATGAGCTTTAATGAGATGATGAGGAGCTGTTCGTTTCACATCATGCCATGTATATATTCTACTGTTATTCTGATTCTTTTATGATTTTATGATCCTTTCCTGCCTATAATCTCTCAGCACATACTGAGATACTTTACATGTTGTAGAATAAGGGTAAAATATTATTTATTTATTTATTTATTTATTTATTTAGCAGAAAATCGCAAAACCAGTGATTGCCATTGTAGGACTTTCTGATTTTCAGTGTTATTTTCACATGCCATTTAGATATTCTACTGTTATTCTGCTTCTTTTGTGATCCTTTCCTGCTCATAATATCTCGGCACATACTGAGATACTTTAAATGAGGGTTATTTATTTATTTATTTGTTTGTTTGGTTGGTTGGTTGGTTGTTTGTTTGTTTAGCAAAAAAACTGTTTGCCATTGTAGGACTTTATTTTCTGACTTTCAATGTTTTTTTCACGTCATTTAGATATTTATTATTGTTTTTATAACTTAATGAAATACAGTAGAATGAGGAAAAAATATAAATATATATTTGTTTATTTTGCGATGTATTTTTATTTATTTTGTTTTTTATTTTAAATATTTATTTTGTGAAAATTCAATACATTTATTAACTAAAAACGCAATCAATTAAGAACAATTTGACTTTACTTTCAGACTTTTCACATAATTTACATATTTTGTTATTTTGTTTCTTTTAGGAATTTTTTCTACTCATAATTCAACCATGATCATAAAGAAATACTGTAGAATGAGAATAAAAATAAATTTGCCATTTATTTTTTTCTTACATTTTATTTATTGATTTAGCAACAATGGTTAGTGAATTATGAACAATTTGCCATTGTATGACTTTTTGCTGATGCTAAAATTCATAAAATTCACAAAGCGAGGTCTGAAAATGACTTTATTGTAGTTAATGTTTCACTCTTGGTTCTGATCCATGACACTAACTAAACAAGAGGAAAACAAACCTCGCTGGAATCTAATCAACAAAACCCTAAAGTACATTTGCTTTCCTTATCACTGCCCTCCTGTTATTCATTTAGCCCTGCTAATTGCCCAAAACATGCTCTCTTGTCAGAAGGCATGATCAATAATTATGGCAGGAAGAAAACCACAAACCATGATAACTGAAGTGAGCTTGCAAATTCTGCTGCGGCGTGCCGGGCCTGTCATCATGATAAGAGGAGACTATATCTGTGATTCCAGCTCATCAATCTTCTCTATCTGCAGGTGTTTTGTGTTTGCATTTATGATGCATGATGTCATGGCTTAATGGTTAAGGATCCGGGCTGCTGGCTTCAGTATTGCGGGTTCAACCCCAGGTGGAGTGACCTAGAAACTGGAGAGCTGCTGAAATTCCAGTCTTACTCCATCACCATTGTGCCCCGGAGCGAGACACTTAACCTCGGTTTCTTCAAGAAGGCTGTTCAGTCGTTTCGGATGAAGCGTCTGCTAAATGGCCAGTAAAATAAACTGTTTGCACTATTTAAAAAAAAATCCAACACAAGTTCTCTGGATAATTGTAGTAAGTAACACTACTTTGCTTTGTCAATTTGAATTTGTTTAGTCACTAAATACAAAATGCCTCATTCAGCCAATAAATACATCCGTTTTCTTGTTCAGCAAGTTTTCATTTAGTAGCACAATAAATTATTTTGTTGCCTCAATAGCCGTATATTCTTATAGTACACTCAATATGGTAAGTAAATGCTGCATTTATTTATGAAGGAAGGAACAATCATCTTACAAAGCAAAGATATCTGGGATATAGTTATAAACGGTTGAACACACTGACACACAAACTTTAAAAACAACGACAATCAACAAACGTAAAAAGACGAGCTCTTAACCTCACAGCACAACATATAACTAAAATTATATCTCACCCAAAAATGAAAAATTCATCATCGTTTACTCACTTTCATGTTGCTCCAAAACTTTATGAGTTTCTTTCTTCTACTGAACACAACAGAAGATATTTTGAAGAACGCTGGCAACCAAACAATTGCTGGTACCCACTGACTTCCATAGTATTTTTTAACTCACTATGGAAGTCAATGGCTACCAGCAACTGTTTGGTTACCTATATCTTCTTTTATGTTTCACACAAGACAGAAACTCGCAGGTTTGAAACATTTGGGTGAATTCTGTTTGGTCTGAAGTGGGTTTTATGTAGTTTTAAGAGAATTCCATTAGTATTTGAGACTCAAAAGGTTTTGTAAACAGTGTAGATAATACATTGACTCTGTCTTATTTTTTACATAGAATACACTTGATAAACCGCCACTGCATTGTCACCAAAGACACAAGACTGTCATGTTTTTCCAATCGATTTATGCATCTTCATATTTTCCATGTAAATTCTTGAACAGCCTCTGTAAATATTATGTAATGTTTACCGACAGAGGTAACGCTGTTTACAGCGGTAAGATCATACCGCCTTTAATCTTGCTGAGTGACAACTCAGAAAACCCATTTACTCGGGTAGTGGTTAGCATCATGGGTGGCCTGCCTGTGTAATCTCATACATGGAATTCCAAGTACACAGCGTCTTCCGAGGCTTTGCTGTGGTTTTCCATGAGCACAAACTCTATGGTCAACTCTGTAGCCCTTTGTTGGGAACAGGCTTTTGTTTGGCCACAATGAAACAGACTGTAAAAAGAAAAAAGGAACTACATATTTAACAGTTTACAAAACCTTTAGAGTCTCAAATACTAATGCAGTTTTCTTAAAAACCACCAACTAGTCAATAATCCACAATTGCAACTAATCAAAGAAAATTTCATTTTGCTGAAATGTTAAGGGTTTGTGTATTCCCAGCATGAAATGCATCATTAATACATTTTGAGGTTACTAGGATTATTATCTCGCAGTTTTCTGACTTAATTTTTGTTGCTATTTTGGCATTATTGTTAGTTATTTGTTGAGTTGTGATGTAAATGTGTTGATTGTCACCTATACTTGAGTACAGTATGTTCAACCATTTAAAACTATATTTTCGCTTCATAGGATAATTGTTGCTTTACACACAGCAAAACAAGATTTTCTTTCTTAGTATTTTGTCTTGTTTTCTAGTATAAATATCTAAACATTTTTGAATCAAGATGCATTTACTTCAGAAGCAAAATGATTAAGAAACTAAGTCTTAAGTCTTGTTTTGTGATTTTTTTTTTTTTAAATAAGAAAAATATCTGCCAATGAGACAAGAAAAATAAATAAAAATCTTGTTTTGCCTTTGAATTAAAATATTTTTTCTTAACCCACTGGCATATATTTTTCTTGTTTTAGCCAAAAACTAACAAATATTTGATGCTTTTTTTTTGTAGAAAACAAGACTTATTATATTAAATAATTGTGCTTATCGAGGAAATGCTATATACTATATAATGAAATCCTTTTTACAAAATACTATATAACGAAATCATTTTTACAGTGGCAAACGAAGTAAGCGTAGTTCACTTTACATAGCAATCAAAACAAATTAATTTATCGTTACTAACATCGTTTTCAACTAAAAAAGAAAACCTTTTATGTGTTGCGCACATTTTAGGGGCCTGGAAAAGCAAACTATAGAAAACAGGATTCGAAGTGCAAGTTTTTGTAAACTATACTGCTGTAGTCTCTATGTAAACCACAAAAATGCAAATTTTCGAAAACGGTGATGTCTTTACAAAGTGACAGTGCCAACTACTGGCCTGGCATAAATAATACAGCGTTTTTAGTTGTTTTTGTGAATCTGTTTGAACGGGGATTGTTTTGACAACATTGTTGTCTGTAAGTAAAAACACAAAAGACAATATGCTGAACAAGAAATCTGTTGTCGTCTTGATGAATTTATTGGCTGAATGAGGCATTTTTCACATAATACTGAATGAACAAGTTCAAATCGACAAAACAAAGTAGTGTTACTTAGTACAGTTAGCTGAGAGAACTTAAAAATCTGAATGCATCAAGTTACTAATTTTCTCAAGTTTTTGAGTAGCTATATGGGCAGAACAAATACTGCATCCTGAGCAAGCATGTACTATTAAATTGTGCCGCATGTTCTTCATCTCTTCAAAAGCAACATAGATCTTTTATACCTTGGATATTTTTAAGCTTTACAACTTTGAAATGATACAGCGCTCCGAAGTAATATCGAAATGTCAGAGGTCTCAGTCAGCAACACAACAATAGACATAATTCCCTCTCACCCTAAGGTTCAACTGTGTAATATCTCTCTCTTTTTGGCATTGCAGCCGTTTTTATGAACCCGCTTTGATGACCTATTCCCATCCTGGCCCCAAAAGAAAAACAGCCCCCGAGAGAGCCAGGAAAAGAACATGTACAGAGTCTCCAAGACTAATGTCACCCAGCGCTCCCATTCAGGACCAGAGGTGACACATCGTGACATCATTTCCTCTTCCCCGTGAGTAGCCACAGCATCCCTTTATTCTTCCACTTTTAGAGTTATTTGGACTGTAATCCTTCATAACTGCTTGTTAAATCAAGTGTAACGATGCACTGAATTGGGTGGCCTTAAGGCTGGATTTTCTGAGACACGTTTTAGGACCTTTCTCTGGACATACCATACAGTAAATGATATATAAACTCAAACAATTCACAATCGCATTCATTCTTCGTGTTTATCCTGTATTTTATATCCATATATGCAATTTCCAATCAATCAAACTGAGAACACGAGGATGTGAGAAACCAAATCGAGTGCTCAAATGAACTGGGATTTGAGAAAGCATGACTTGTGCATTGACTCATCTTGTTTTTCGCGGCTTGAACAATGATGTCGGCGAGAATCTGACATCTTACTGGCATTTCACTTTGAATTACCAGCGGGAGGGAAATTGCTTTTGTGCTGTGTTGCTGATGGGCCTGAGAGAACATTATCTATTACTCGGGCAAACTTGACCAAATATTGAGAACTATTATTATAGTCTGTCTTTCCCTGTATTATTATTATTATGTTAATTCACAATGTTTGGTAAATGAGCTTATGTGAGAATATTGACTTTTTTTCCTTGCATCAAAAAGTGACTTCTGCAAGCAGTAACTATGGACTGGTAGAATTATTTGTACTAAATACTTGGCTTTATTTTAACGAAATAATGGCTTTATTTTAACGAAGCAACCTAATTAACCTTAAAATAATCATGGGACGTCCCATATGGAAATGTAATATATGACATATATTGCTCTATATCATGTTGCTCTAAATATGTTACATTTATATATATATATGTTCTATATACGTAGGTGTATGTATTACCAAAAATATATTATCATATATTTTTTGTACTATTACTATTATTATTAATATATGAAATTATAAATATCGTTTATTTCCTTATATAATATTAACAGGATTTCATGGGTTTTAAGATGATATACTGTACATATAAATCCAAAAATGTATTACATATGGGCTAGATATATATGATAATATATAAAATTGTTCCAATTTCTAATAGGTTTTATATGTTTTTACTTTACTTGACAATATATTTCATATATGTAAATGTAATACATGCACATATATTACATTTGGTGTGATTTGATTTACTCCTGACTTTAAATACAAACTGCAAGTTTGCAAACTGATTTTTTTTTGCAAAAAAATTTTTTAAAAAAACTCCCAAGACTGAACGGAGCCTCTAGAGGGCAGAAATAAAACCATTAAATATTTACTCTTAGTATAAAGCTGCATTTTATCTTGAAGGTTGGCGTATATTAGAGTGTCTGAAGAGTTTTTGCACAATTGATGCTCTCGATCTGCTCTATGAATGTGTCTTTTGTGAGTCACTGTAATGTACATTTTTAAAAGTATGAGGAGATTGATTGTGCTTCAAACCTAATGGCTCTGGCTGGTATTTTACTGTCAGTCCAGATATCTCAAGCGAATGACCCTTTAACAAATTCAGTAGCGAAAGCACACAGTAATGTGGCATGAGCTGGTCCAGTTCTTCAGTAACGAATGGCTGGCCGCAGACCGAAGAGGGATAAAGCTGAATTAATTCAGATGCTCCTGACATTCATGCATAAATAAGGCATTTAGTGCTCTTTGCATACGACCCACCCATTTAGCGGAAGTACGGTTTTCATTGATATGGCGGTAAAACTGTTAAGAATCCATTATGCTTTTATTAATTGGCCTGATATTAATCAGCAGCAGCAGTGAATAAATAGATTCATCATGTTTTGCAGCCGTTCTGAACCGGTGGTTGTTGATCCAGAAATGGGTTCTGATGGGTCACGGACAGCAGGAGAAAAGCAATGTGAAACACACATCATAACTTACCAGCTTTTAAAAGCTTTTAAGTGTCAAAAGTCCTGTGCAGTTAAACTCTGAGTGCAAAGTTCTGAGTGCAAATTCATGTCAAATAGAAATCAAATCAGACAGACTACACAAAACAATCTAATTTTATTTGTCACACACAGTATGATGTGCAGTCAAAGGCTATTTTTTGACTCTGCACATAGAATTAACAAAACAACTACACCTACAAAACAACACAGATAATATAAAACAAGTCCACCTGCAATATGGATAAACATGGTTCATGCAGAACACAGTATCTGTGAATTATTAGCTAAAGGGAAAATCATGCACAAATAATAAATTTCAATTTTTGATTTTAAGGACATTTGTGCTTACTTGTATATAATATTAACTTTGTACTGTGTTGAATCGGCATTGATGTAGTGATGGGACACTGTTATAGTTTTTAATTTACATTTTGAATATTTTATTTTATTTTTGATTTTCCATTTTCATTTTAATTTTAGTTACATTTTTAGCAATTTAGTAATTGTGTTTTGTCATTTTTAGTTTTTCTTTTTTAATATACGTATGTCTATATAGTTTTTTTTCATTTTTATTTCAGTTTTAGTTTTAGTTATTTCAATAAACTAAATGAAAATGAGATAAACTAAACAAGATAAACTAAATGAAAATGAGATAAACTAAACAAGATAAACTAAATGAAAATGAGAAATGTTGCCTTGGCAACTAGTTGAAACAAGTTTATATATATATATATATATATATATATATTATTTTATATCAGTTAATGTTAATTTTTGGGATTTAAAAAAATATTTATCTATATAGGTTTCATTCGGTTTTATTTATTTTAGTACATCAAGTTAAACTAAATTAAAATGAAAAATGTTGCCTTGGAAACTATCTGAAATAAGTTTTTTATATTTTATTTTATTTCAGTTAATGTCTGTTTTATTTCAAGTAATGGAAATGTTTTTATGGTTTTAGTTTTTTAATTTTAGTTAAAGTTTTAGTAAATTTGTTGTGTTATTTTTTAATATTGTTTAGTCTCTATACTGTTTTTATTCATTTTCAAGCTTTTGTTATTTTAGTACATCAAATTTATTTCAGTTAACGCCTATTTTATTTCAAGAAACGAAGGATTACTGACATGCATGTCACAACAAAATATTATTTTGGTTTGTCTACTTTAAAACGTCATGTTTAATTCACTGTTTTTTTGCCGTGTCTTTGTAACTATTTGTGAAATTTACAAGCAATTTCTGAGCGAGTATTGTTTCGACACCAATTTTTTTCCATTGTAAATCCTGATGACAAACCACTTGAGAAGCTCTGCGCTAATCAAACCTAAACAGCAACATCAACATAAACTCACCTTTCTCAACTCATTGATGCTTTTCCCCCAAACTGTCACTCAGCGTTTGCTAATGATGAAAGGCCTGTCAGTCATTTGCCTGACAGCCCTTCTCCTCCGTTAACAAAGACGTTAACAGTCTGAGCGAATGATGGGCGTCCTTGGGAAAAAAAAACTCCATCAATCTCTGCGTCTGTAAAGCTCTGACTTCAGGCCGGCGTTATGAAGTGAAACAGAAGTCAGGGAATCCTTCTCTGACACACGGCGGTAAAACCAAATTTAAATTGGAAATTTATTCTGCCCATAAACCTTGACTCAATGCCTTTTTAGAGCATCTTTCTGTGATAGATTATGCCGAGAGAATATGCAGGGGTTAAACCGAACCGGCACAACACAAGGATGCTACAAAATAAAAAGCCGTTTTTCATGGCCACAGGCTGACTTTAGTGTCGCTCTCGATATCAGCGTTAAAAGTGATTTGCAGCACCGTATGTGGCAAGGAATCAAAACTTAATTTAGGCAGATAAAGATGCCATTTCAGAGGCAGATAAAGTGCTGCATCATGGACGCGCAGGTTTCGGGTCTCCGCCGATCGTCAGATTTACAAGCCTGTTTCTTCTGCCCCATAAACGGCAAGTCTCCTTGCCAGGCGACACTGGGAAATGTTAATGGATTCATTTGTCAAGAAAGCCTTCCGCTTATTTACAGTCCACCTCCATTACGGTGTTTCTCCTGTAAGACAAAAAAAATCCACCGGTCAAAATATCGATGTTCCTGCTCATCGCCACAGTGAGTCACTGCGCAAAAACAAACGGAGCCCATTAACACGCAAAATATGCTCGCCGTCTCACCTTGCCATTACTGTAATCACGAGAAGTAATCTTCCTGTAATTTACATAATTGGAGCATTTAAAAGTTCCTAAATAACACAGCAAAGCTGCGTCTGCTGGGAAACCAGAGCAAAATGAGCCACAACGTTATATGATGTAAAACATTCTTACATTTTCCTTTTGTTTTGTTCAGTTTTAATTTTAATTGTAAAAGAGGTTTAGGCTGAATGTGGCTGAACATTTCAGAATCAGTTGTTCTGTAGGGTTTCTATCTAAAACTCACTCTCATTTCTGATTCAAACATGATCTACAGTGCATGAAACACAAAAACCCACTTACAGGAATAGTTCAGCCAAAAATGAAAATCTGCTCACCCTCAGGCAATCTTCATCAGATTTGGAGAAATGTTTCATTGCTTCACTGTCTCAGCAATGGATGCTCTGCAGTGAATGGGTGCCATCAGAATGAGAGTCCAAACAGCTGATAAAAACACCACAATAATCCACACCACTCCAGTCCATCAGTTAACATCTGGAGAAGACAAAAGCTGAAACAAATCAAGCATTAAGACATTTTAAACTATAAAATACGAGTCCATAATCCATAATAACTCTTCCTCCAGTGAAAAAGTGTTCTGGTCTGAATCAGGAGAGAAATCTGCACAGATCAAGCAGCGTTTACAAGACAAAACAGCTCTAAACACATATGTGGCTGGATTTTGATGAGAGAGACAACAGGAGATGCACAACAGGAGATGCACTTTTTTACTGGAGGAAGAGTTATTATGGATTATGGTCAGCTGTTTGGACTCTCATTCTGACGGCACCCATTCACTGCTGAGACAGTGATGCAATGACACATTTCTCCAAATCTGATGAAGATTGCCTGAGGATGAGCAGATTTTCATTTTTGGCTGAACTATTCCTTTAAGTTTAGGACACTTCCTTTAACCCTAAAACACACACAATGCATAATTCAAAAATCAGTATGGAAAATTCCTTCATGTTAACACAGTACACTGTGCCCTATTTTTTGAGTGTACTGTATGTGTGTGTGTGTGTGTGTATCCTGTCAAATGTCACAAACCTGGTGGCGAGTGATTCAGCAGCGGATCAAAGCCGCAGCATAGTCGTAAAAACGGCAGTAAAAAGGTCAGTCCTGACGGAGCTCAGCGCCAGACCTCACACACCAGAGAAAGCCTGTTTTCACTTAGGATTGTTTTCATGGAGAAACAAACCACTGTTGTGGCCAAACGCCCAAACCTCCACATATAGTATTAACTCACAACTAACAATCCAAACACATCTCAGTGTGGCATCATTACTCTGATTGATCAACAATATATTGTATAACCTGTGGAGAAATAAAAACATACGCAAATGAGTCAATATCACTCTTAAAATTAGAGGTCTTTCATTGGCATTGATGGTTTCATGAAGAAACTTTAACATGCAAGGAAACTTTCCATTACAAAAGGTTCTTCAAAGTGTAATGCAGATTGATCAACAATAAAGTGAAAACTTCACTGAACTAATTCAGCATATTATAAAAATCATCATTATATAATTACGCTATAAGCAACCCAATGACACTTTTAAAGTCATTATGAAATCGAAACAGGGTTATTATAACTAAAACTGTAAAATAATACAATATACAACAAAATATTTCAGCCAGTTATCTGTATACAGGTGCAGCTCAATAAATTATAATGTCGTGGAAAAGTTCATTTATTTCAGTAATTCAACTCAAATTGTGAAACTCGTGTATTAAATAAATTCAATGCACACAGACTGAAGTAGTTTAAGTCTTTGGCTCTTTTAATTGCGATGATTTAGCCTCACATTTAACAAAAACCTCAACAGATTAGAATACTTCATAAGACCAATAAAAAAAAACATTTTTAGTGAATTGTTGGCCTTCTGGAAAGTATGTTCATTTACTGTATATGTAGGCTACTCTACTTGGTAGGGGCTCCTTTTGCTTTAATTACTGCCTCAATTTGGCGTGGCATGGAGGTGATCAGTTTGTGGCACTGCTCAGGTGTTATGAGAGCCCAGGTTGCTCTGATAGTGGCCTTCAGCTCTTCTGCATTGTTGTTCAGCTCATCTGCATTGTCTGGTGTCTCTCATCTTCCTCTTGACAATACCCATAGATTCTCTATTGGGTTCAGGTCAGGCGAGTTTACTGGCCAATCAAGCACAGTAGCACCATGGTCATTGAACCAGCTTTTGGTACCTTTGGTAGTGTGGACAGGTGCCAAGTCCTGCTGGAAAATGAAATCAGCATCTCCATAAAGATTGTCAGCAAAAGAAAGCATGAAGTGCTCTAAAATTTCCTGGCAGATGGCTGCGTTGACTGTGGACTTCAAAAACACAGTGGGCCAACACCAGCAGATGACATGGCAGCCCAAATCATCACTGACTGTGGAAACTTCACACTAGACTTCAAGCAGCTTGGATTCTGTGCCTCTCCACTCTTCCTCCAGACTCTGGGACTTTGATTTCCAAATGAAATGCAAAATTTACTTTCATCTGAAAAGAGGACTTTAGACCACTGACAAACAGTCCAGTTCTTTTTCTCCACAGTCCACGTAAGACGCTTCTGACGTTGTCTCCGGTTCAGAAATGGCTTGGTAGCGAGCGTGGTGACTCTTCATGCACTGACTCCAGCTTCAGTCCACTCCTTGTGAAGCTCACAAGTCTTTGAATCAGCTTTGCTTGACAGTATTCTCAAGCTTGCAGTCATCCCTTTGCTTGTGCTCATTTTACCCAATTTCTTCCTTCCAGTCAACTTTGCATTTAATATGCTTTGATACAGCACTCTGTAAACAGCCACACCTGTCAGTAATGACCCTCTGACTGTGACTTACCCTCTTTGTGGAGGGTGTCAATGATCGTCTTCTGGACCACTGCCATGTCAGTAGTCTTCTCCATTATTGTGGTTTAAAAGAACAAGTGAGACCCGGTTTTTTTACTGTATTGATTGTAATTTTTTGTAACTATAATGTAATTATTCTAATTTTTTGAGATATTGTTTTTTGACTTTATGGGCTATAGCTCTAATCCTCAAAATTAAAACAAAATTTTTTTTTGAAATGTTTTACTTTACATGTAATGAATCTAAAATATGTGAAAGTTTCACTTTTTGAAATAAGTTACAAGAAAAAATGAACTTTTTTCACGGCATTCTAATTTATTGAGATGCACCTGTATATATATATATATATATATATATATATATATATATATATATATATATATATATATATATATATATACATACAGCATAAATGAGTACATCCCCTCTGAATAAATATAAAAGATGTATTTTCTTAATGATCACTAATGTAATTCATGGAAAGATGGCAAAATTTAAATGTATTAAACTTAATAAAAACAACAAAATATATGCCAATATTTTCTGTAAGATAAGTTAATTAGCCAATTTTGTTTAAATGAAGGATTGCAGAAATGAGTACACCCTAGATTTAATTCAGCAAATGTATAATATTCTAGTACTTAGTATGTCCTCCAGAACTTTAAGTATACTGCTCTGACCCTTCTTGGCACTGAGTGTACAAGTTCATGACAAACGTTCACATCTGTCCTGTTCAACTCCTGGAGGACGACCTCCTTACATGCTCTGGTCTTTAATGGGGAGTTTTGCTCAGCTCGTCTATACAGAATCCCCCACAGCTGCTCAAGAGTGTTAAGATTGAGTGAAATACATGTCCACTGAAGGATTTTCACCTTGGGAGAATGAATATCTTCATTGTCATGCTGAAAAAATGCCCAATAATGCAGGGAATGAGTGGAGGGTTGCATCTTCTGCTTCAAGTTTTTGTATTACATCACACAGTGGTGTGTGAATTGATGACAGCGTTGATAAAGCACAACTCCCTCACACCTTCAGCACTCATTCATCCCTATATAAGAGCTTTACTACCTCTGAACGTCACTGTGGGTACCAAGCACTTCTCACTGTACTCCTCCTCTAGTAACACCAGAACATTTTAGATGCTTTTGGATCCAAAATGATTGACTTGGTCTCTTGAGACCAGAGTATGGATTCCCAGAAGTCTCTATTTTGTAAATATGGGCCTTGGAAGAGGTTAAATGAGTTTATTTTACTTTGGCGACAGTAGGTGTTTCTAGTGGTGACAACAACCATGCATGTCACTTCTGCAGGCTGCGTCATGCTCTGTGAGATAAAGTGTCACTCTTTTCATAGCTTTTGCCGGCTCTGAGAACTTTGCATGTTATTTCTCCTGCTCTTTTGCTAGCAAAAACTCACTCATCACTAAATGAAAACTTAAAGTGAAGACCTGATTCCTCCCTTTTTACCTTTAACTGTAATACATTTTAAATCAATTTTATTGATTTTCATTGCAAATCAAATTTTTATCATTTTTTAATCTTTTATTTCTTATGCACCTGTTGTGATTATTTTATGAATATTTTAAATCATTTTATGTGAAGCATTTTTAGTTACCATTATGTATGAAATGTGTTATATAAATAAACTTTTTTGATTTGCCTGAAAACTAAAATGCTAAAATAACACTAAAACAAATAAAAGAAAAAATGTGCTTTTAAATTTTTTAGAGCCTCTGTTCATATGCTTTAGTTTACAACATCCATTCAGTCCCTGATGGGTAAAATCAAGTTTATTCTAAAATACATCACATTATGGAGCAAAACAGGTTGCAATTAATTTTGTCTTTACCATGTTATGTTTGGGAACTCAGCTGTGTTTTAATGAGTCGAGTTCACAGAAATGATGCAGTGCCATATGGGATCCTCTGCTGAATAGTTTGGAAAAGACTTCATTTTCCCTCCTTTGGGTAAAACCTTTGAGCATTTTTGGGACATAATCAATACTTATTCAACACCTCACTTTCAAAGGGGCCAAATCACTCCCCCAAATCATCATGGCTTGAATTTTATGATTATTGAAATCGACTTCTCATCAGCCAACACTCACAGAACTGGAGCAGCCCTTTAAATGATGTCATCAGTCATCTGTTTCCAGGTCACCTGTGGAACGCTGGACACCTGTGGGAGGAGCATTGAGGACCACAGCGTCCCAAAAACCATCTACAGACAAAGAAGGACACACATGTGCTATGAGTATTTCTGTTATGAATCAAATTAGATGAGAAATTAGAGGTATTCATCTTAAAAACTTGAATTCTGTTGCTGTCTTAAATTCAAGTATAATCAAATTGGCTGTACAAGTAATTTCAAATCGAAAAAATTGTGCTGAAAAATTAAGTAAAAATTGGCAAATTATTTTGATTACAATAATTGAAAAACATGTTACAATGACTGATTAATCACATCATTTTTACAGTGTTATACAGTGAAAAACTGTAATAGATCTATCAGGACATTTTGTGTAATTTTACAGTAAAATACTGTCAGTTTGTGCAGGCAAAAAAAGGACAAACCATCTTATAATGTACAATAAAAATGATTAGTTTTTTCTTTTTTTCTGATCATTTATTCACATTAAGGTTTTATGTTGTCGCATGTTGTTAAATGAATGTTTTTGCATTATTTTAGTGTGTTACCATGATGGTGTTTTGTATTTGTGTGCATATTCTATATGCTTTGATTCATCATGAGACTATATATATCTATATATATCTATATATATATATATATATATATAGAGTGCTGCTGGAAAGTTTGTAAACCCTTTAGAATTTTCTATATTTCTGCATAAATATGACCCAAAACATAATCAGATTTTCGTCCTGAAAGTAGACAAAGAGAACCCATTCAAACAAATGAGACAAAAATATTTTCTTTGTCATTTATTTATTCAGGTAAATGATCCAATATTGCATATCTGTGAGTGGCAAAAGTATGTGAATCTCTTAGATTAGCAGTTAATTTAAAGGTGAAATTAGAGTCCATCTTTGCAGAGGTGTTTTCAGTCAGTGTAATGACTATCAAATGTCAGTATGCGACCTGTTTTATTCAAAGAACAGGGATCTATCAAAGTCTGATCATGTTTGTGGACGTGAATCATCTGAGTTGATGTTGCTCATCGGGCTAGAAAAGATTACAAAACCATCTCTAAAGGGTTTGGACTCTACAGTCAGACAGATTGTGTACAAATGGAGGAAATTCAAGACCACTGTTACCCTCCCCAAGAGTGGTCCACCAACAAAGATCACTCCAAAGCAGAACGTGTAATAGTCTGCGAGGTTGCAAAAGTGCAGGGTAACTTCTAAGCAACTAAAGGCCTTTCTCACATTGGCCAATGTTAATGTTCATGAGTTCATCGTCAGGAGAACACTTAGCAACCATGGTGTGCATGAAGAAAGCCACTGCTCTCCAAAAAGAAAATTGCTTGCTAAAGATCATGTGGACAAGCCAGAGGACTATTGGAGAAAGGTTTAATGGATGGATGAAACCAAAATAGAACTTTTTGGTTTAAATGAGAAGCATTATGTTCAGAGAAAAGAACACACTGCATTCCAGCATAAGAATCTTATCCCATCTGAGAAACATGGAGGTGACAGTATCATGGTTTGAGCCTGTTTTGCTGCATCTGGGCCAGGACAGCCTGCCATCATTGATGGAACAATGAATTCTGAATTATACCAGCAAATTCTAAAGGAAACCGTCAGGACATCTAGAACAGAGTCTCAAGAGAACATGGATCATGCAGCAAGACAACCCCAAGCACATTCAACCTACAAGTCATTCTACCAAAGAATGGTTAAAGAAAAGTCAAAGTCTGGACCTTAACCCAATTAAAATGTTGTGGACGGACCTAAGCAAGCAGTTCATAGGAGGAAATCCACCAACATCACAGAGCTGAAGTGTTTCTGCACTGAGGAATGGGCTGAAAGTCCTACATGTTAACGTGCACGTTATTTACAAGAAACTTTACCTTCAGTTACTGCAGCAAAAGGGGGTCACACCAGATACTGAAAGCAAAGATTCACATACTTTTGCAACGCACAGATACAGTATATAACACTGGATCATTTTTCTCAATAAATAAATGACAAAGAAAATATTTTCTCTCATTTGTTTGATTCGGTTCTCTTTGTCTTCTTTCAGGGCTTATATGAAAATCTGATGATGTTTCAGGTTATATATATATATATATATATATATATATATATATATATATATACACACACACACACACACACACATATACATATATATATATATATATATATATATATATATATATATATATATACTTATATGTAGATAGATACATAGATAGATAGACTGATAGATAGAAGGCAGATAGATAGATAGATAGATAGATAGATAGATATAGATATTACTACCATAAATGTAAGTGAAACCTGTAAAACTAAAATGTTGCTACTGTATTTTTTTCCAAATACTTTTTTTTTTTAAAAATTTAATTAAAACTAAAACTGCAAAATATATATATATTAAAAAAATAAATATATATAAATAATAATAAAATAAAATAAACTGTAATTAAATAAATATTAAAAATATAAATATAAAAGCTTTAGTTTAATATGATAAAAACTGTAATTTAAATAAAAAAATATTTAATTAATATTTAAATTATTATAAATTATTTAAATTAATTAATAAAATAAAATTAAAAATATAAATTAATAAAAACAATAACAAAAATATGACAAAACACAACAAAACTGCAAAAACTTTAAAACTAAAATGAAAAACAAAATAAAAAATGAATTTAAAATATTAATAAAAACGATAATAGTATGATATAAAATAACCCTGTAGTCAATCATTTTATAGCAATCATATCATATATATTTGTTTATCGTTTTTTTTTCTTTTTTTACTGTATCTTTGTCTGTGAGAACTCATTTTAACCTTCATATTTATATTTTTCCTCCAATTTTCCCATTTTCTGAATGGGCGAGTAGCTGTCATAACATTGCCGCAGTTGCTTATGTATTTTTATCATGTTGCTATGTGGCTGATTTGTGTTCATCTGACTGAATGATTTGAGGAATCATTTCTGCCAGTCTCACAGACGAGTGATGAGCCAAAGTTTAGTACTCAGGGTTAGTAGTTTGTTAGCAAACAGCAGTAAATAGAGCTGACAGTGCTGCTTCGTGTGCGTGTGGGATTGATGAAGAGCAAACAGATCATTACCTTCAGCCAGTGTCTTTGTGGTTGTGTTTACCTCCAGTGACTAATGAGCCCATTCTGCGTCTTCATAGAGCAGCATGCACTCCCACACGCAGAAGGGCCGAGCCGCCACATGTCCGTAATAACAATCAGCATGAGAGAATAACGTGCAGAAACGGCAGAACGTTTCCAGGAGCATCTGGAGAACACGAGAGACCCTCATCATCCTGCGCTCTGTGAAAAAACAGCGTGAGCCAATATCAAAGAATCTCTGTGACCTTTTTAAGAACATGAAAGCTTTTTGTTTATTTCTTCATAACTGACGCCCACCTGCATGCATGCATTCGTGCATGACCAAAAACACTGGCACCGAAGCCTTGTGCAACTCTCACTCCTCCTCAACGCCGTCCAAATAACAAACAAACACCCACAAACACTGATGGAGACACTTCTGCTCACCTGCCTCCGAACGCAATGACCTCCTGTTCAGAGAAAGGGCAAGACGCGTCCTCTAGAGAGCCTCAAAGAAACCTTACTGTTAGGAAAGAGCCTTTAGGAAATAATAATATCTCAAATGTTTCTCTCCTTCTGCTGAAGTCTCATGCATCTCAGATGTTTCTCCTTAGAAAAGATCCAGTATTCTCACATTTAGAGCAGTGATTCTCAACCAGATGGCTTAAACTGATCAAACACAAAACAGACCTGAAAATAACCTAAAAATCAAGACATATTTCATATTTTTAATACATTTCCTCAACAACTATAGAGTCACTTTATATAATATAAATTGCAAAAGCAAATTTTTATGGATAAATCAGAGTGAGTGTCACAGATTCAGTTTCAGGGATCAGTATTTTCAAGTGTGATTTCTAGACCTGAAAAAGTCATGGAAATATCTATCTATCTATCTATCTATCTATCTATCTATATATATGTGTTTTTTTTTTATCACAAGCCAGTGTTATTTTAGTATAACTGAAATACTATTCTTATTTTTTTTATTTTCTATTTATTTTGCATTTTTATTTTTATTTTTAGTTAATGTTTTAGTAATTTTGTTGTATGGTTTTGTCATTTTTATTAGTTTTTCTTTTTTTTTTTTAAATACGTGTATATTGTTTTTATTATTTTTTATTTCAGTTTTAGTTTTTATGAAGTTAAACTAAATGATAATGAGAAATGTTGCTTGGCAGCTAGCTGAAATAAAAAAAAAAAGATTATTTTTCTTCTTTTTTTGACATTTTAAATGTTTTATTTTACTTTGTTTTGTTAAATTATATTTATTTTAAATGGTTTTAGTTAACTATATTAATCTGATCACAAAAACTGTAAAAACAATCTCAGAAAAAAGTATATTAATATATTAGCTTATTTTGTTTCTTAATTAAATGTATCTTGATTTTAAATAGTTTATATATTTGTACTGAAAAACTAAACAAAAATATTAAATAAGACAATCATTTTTGTCTATTAGTACTGGAAAATAAGAAAAAAATACTACATTACATTTTTTTGCATTGTATAGTCATCAATCGAAAGTCAGAGATTAATCTCAAACATTTCTCATCAATGATCTGAGCTGTTCCACATTAAATCTATAGCTCTGTACTCTTACATTATGTCAACTAGTGACTCACCTGGGTGTTTTTTATTTCTCCTGAGGAATTAAAGGAGAAACATCTCAGCCAAAATTGATCTTTTAAAGAAACCTAACCGAGATCTGCAGGTCTAACATCTGAGCAATATCTTCCCTTATTAGTAGAGATTTCTCCACCTGCTTCTGTGAGTCTTTGTCCTTTAACCTGAAGCTGGCAGGTTGAAGCCCTGAGTAATTGCACTTTTCTTTCACATAATTTCTCCCCTCCTCAAACTGAAATGGTTTGACCTGCTGAAGTAAACAGGCATTAATCAAAGGCGGATGGGGAATTATCAGGAGGGGAGCCCACGGCGTTTGAAGGGGAGCGTTGAGCGGCGGGCCGCAAAGATGGATGCGGTCGGGGCGCTGGGCTCTACTGTCCTTGGGGAGCTGGACAGCACCAGCTGATGGGGTCACTGTGTTCACCTTGCAAAAGTGTGTCAAGGACAGTAAGCAGGAAACTGGCACTGAATTTGTCACACTGACTTCAAAATGCAACGAGTGAAGATCACAGATCAGGACAAAACAACCCATCACCCAGAGGAGAACGGGACGCTCGGGAGACGGGATGATCTCAGACATCTTTCAGTGTTTCCAAAGGTAATGCTTCCATGCAAAGTTGTGAACTTGTGAGAAAAATGGCATAAAACGTGCAAATAAAGCATTGTTTCCATCTCGTGTTTTTCCACTTCCTGGGAAATTGGTGTAAAATATCAGTAATAATAATGGAAGTTGCATGTAGCTTGCATTTGGATGCCTGATGTTTGGGTATGCAAGCATGGGCGAAAGTGATGGAAAGTAATTATACTGAATTGTGACCCTGGACCGCAAAACCAGTCATAAGTGTCAATTTTGCAAAACTGAGATTTATGCATCATCTGAAAGCTGAATAAATAATCTTTCCATTGATGTATGGTTTGTTAGGATAGGATAATATTTGGCCGAGATACAACTATTTGAAAATCTGGAATCTGAGGGTGCAAAAAAATCTAAATATTGAGAAAATCACCTTTAAAGTTGTCCAAATGAAGTTCTTAGCAATGCATATTACTGATCAGAAATTATGTTTTGATATATTTACAGTAGGAAATTTACAAAATATCTTCCTGGAACATGATCTTTACTTAATATCCTAATGATTTTTGACATAAAAGAAAAATCAATAATTTTGACCCATACAATGTATTTTTGGCCATTGTTACAAATATACCCCAGCGACTTAAGACTGCTTTTGTGCTCCAGGGTCACAATTGTTTTGATGACAGATTTTGGCTCAGACATTTCAGAATAATATCTGAGATGGTGTGCGAAGAGACTGGTCCATTATCCAATCCAATCCATTATTGATAGTCTAATCACATCATCTGTTGAGGCTTTTGTTGGGCATCCAGGAATTTATTTGGGGAGCATGTTTCCATTGTAGTTTACATGCATCTCGGCATTTTCTTCCAGTGTTTTTTATGCAATATTCTAAAAAATATGTAGATTTTAACATTGCTATGGAATGATGTTTCTTCTACCATTCCTGTGGAGAAATAAAAACATGCACAAATTCAGTTAATATCACTCTTAAACTTGTTATTGATGGTTTCATGAAGAACCCTTAACATGCAAGGAAACTTTCCATTACAAAAGGTTCATTATAGTGAAAAGTGTTCTTCACACTAAGAAAAATTGGTAAACTGTTCACTGAAAGGTTCTTTGCGGAACCAAAACCAAACAATATTCTTCTACACTCTTAAAATTAAAGGTTCTTTAGGCATTGATGGTTTCATGAAGAACATTTAACATCCATAGAAGCTTTCAATTCCACAAAAGTTTCTTTATAATGGAAAAAGGTTTTTTAGATTATTGAAAAGTGTTCTTCACACTAAGAAAAAAGGGTTCTTTGGAGAACTGTATACTGAGAGGTTCTTTGATGAACCAAAATGGCTCAAGTTCTTCTGGACTCTTAAAAATAAAGGTTCTTTAGTGGCATTGGTGGTTTCATGAAGAACATTTAACATCTATGCAAGCTTTCCTTTTCAAAAAAGGTTCTTTATAGTGGGAAAAGGTTCTTTCGATGATTAAAACGAAAAGAAAAAAATGCTTGTTTTAAGAGCTGCTCATTGAACCAAAATGGTTCTTCTAAGGCATTTTTAAGCATGTAAATTAAAGGTTCTTCATGAAACCATTGACAAATGCCAATGACAAACCTTTATATTTAAGGGCTCAGCTGTCATAATATAAGATTATAGAGCTATAAAATGAACATGCATAGTAGAAACATCTTCAGCAAACATCTCCATTTGCTTATTTTATGCACAAGAGAAACAACTGGTTTACAAACGCTGCTTACAGGACTATACGTAAATCCTGTCATAAATATCTCTTCTGACACATCTTACCTGCGACTCTGGCCATGATGGAGCGCAAACACTGCAGGATTATGGGTAAAAATCCATTACTCAGTTGGAGGTGCAGATTCACGGTGAAGGCAATTAATCAGTCCTATAAGCACGTCACATTAACCAACACAAGACTGCTGACTTTCAGTTGTGCGTTCGACTTGACACAAATATATGAAGATAATCACGCATGACGCAGGTGTTTGTACAGTCACAGATAAAGTGTGCGTTACAAAAGCCACCTTCTGGCAGCCAGATGTCCATCTGCACAGAAACAAGGAGGTCACACGTGTCCTTAACCTTAAGTGGAGCTCTAAAAGGTATTGATGGTTTAAAAGGCTTTGAGAAGGTGATCAATACGGAGATTCATTCAGTGGGTCATTAGAGCGTCCCTGCAGTCATATTACAGCTCTTAAAGAACACAGAGCGCTGTTATTAGGAGAGCAGACGCATAATACGGCGGAGAAACCTCTCGCCGAGTGCAGGCCTTTGTTTAAGGTTGGCAGACTGCTCTGCGGGAGAATAAGCTGTGCTGATTGCAATCAGCCAAAGATCTGAATAAAAGGTGATTACTTATTTATTTCTGTTTGCAGTTTTTGGGAGCACGTGCATGTCCGAAAATGTTCCTTTTCCCACACTGGACAGCAAATGCAATGATGCTGACTTTCGTGCATGATTGGCAATAATGATTACTGTCATTTTTGGGATCTTAATGACATGCACGCATGAGGTTTGATCTGAGAAATGACATTCGTGCATCAGCAGCATCAGCGCGACACGCTCTGAACAAAAGCAACATTTGGAGCGCCTT
>JAFVLL020041150.1:20000-33777 GCA_021397915.2 Tor tambroides | reverse complement strand
AGATAGATAGATAGATAGATAGATAGATAAAGTTTGGGATCAGTAAGATTTTAATGCTTTTAAAAAAAGTTTCTCATGCTCACCTAGGCTGCATTTATTTGATCAAAAATACAGAAAAAAAAACTAATATTGTGAAATATTATTGCAAATTAAAATAATGATTTTCTATTTTAATATACTTTAAAATGTAATTTATTCCTTTGATGCAATGCTGAATTTTCAGCATAAATTTCATTATTTTTTGTTATATTATATTTATTTTTGGATTTAGCTATTTATATATATAATCTGTAAACATTTATACATTTTATTTTAAATATTTTATTTTTATCATCTCTCTCTCTTTCTGCCGTTCAAAAGTTTTGGATCAGTAAGATTTTTAATGTTTTTAAAGAAGTTTCTTATGCTCATCAAGGCTGTATCTATTTGATCAAAAATACAGAAAAAAATAGTATTGCAATTTAAAATAACAGTTTTCTATTTTAATATACTTTAAAATATAATTTATTCCTGTGAAGCAGTGCTGAATTTTCAGCATCAGTATTCCAGTCTTTCAGTGTCACATGAGCCTTCAGAAATCATTCTAATATGCTGATTTATAATCAGTGTTGGAAACAGTTGTGCTGCTTAATATTTTTTGGGACCTGCGATACCTTTTTGAAGATTCTTTGATAAATAAAAAGTTTAAAAGAACAGTGTTTATTAAAAATAGAAATTTTGTGTTACAATATACCAGGCTTTCTCAACCCTGGTCCTCGAGGGCCACTGTCCTGCAAATTTTAGCTCCAACCCTAATCAAACACACCTGAACCAGCTAATTGTTCAGGATTACTAGTAAGCTACAGGCAGGTGAGTTTGATCAAGGTTGGAGCAAAACTCTGCAGGACAGTGGCCCTCCAGGACCAGGGTTGAGAACCCCTGCAATATATACTACTAATCAAAAGTTTATGGTCAGTAAATTATTTCTTTCTTTCTTTTTCTTTTATTCAGCAAGGATGTTTAATGGATAAAAAGTGATAGTAAAGACGTACAGTATATTGTTAGAAAAGATTTCTATTTTGAATAAATGCTGTTCTTTTTTAACTTTTTATTCATCTAAGAATCAAATAAAATATCACTGGTTGCTATATATATATATATATATATATATATAGAACTAGCTTACAAAAACTGTTTCTATGGTAACACCAATTTATTTGGTAATTTATAATTCATGATAATGGGTAATTTAGTTATCCACCAGGAAGTCAGCAATTAAAATAATTATAATAATTATTTTGAAATAACAATAACTAATCCCATTCACAGATCTTCTATTGTTGTGTAATAGCTTCACGGTAGCATGAAGAGCACAGTGAGTCAGTCTCACAGGTTTATACCGTGTGCTAAAAATAAGTTGTGCAATTCTCTGTGGAGGTTTTGAATGGGATTCTGCTTCTGAAACGCTGCTAGAAACCTCAGTTAGAGAGGAAGAAACATGAGACCTCAGGTTATCATGTGACAGGAAAGATTCAACAGAGATTAAAGCAGGAGAATCCAGAAGTTGCCTGGTCGGATTTTCAGTGCCTGTGTGTGTGAGTTTGTCTGAGTCAGCAGGACGAGTGTTTTTATTCAAGTACACGCTGAGAAACATCTGCAGTCCGCCTCTCTCTCTCTCAGCTCATCTGCGCTCAAGCTCCCTGCTCTCTCTCCTGAGGTCAGATGGAGAAGGTGAACATATGCTTGTCTATGTTTAGAGCTTTGAGAGGAGAGGAGAAGACAAGAGAAGAGAGGAGAGGAGAGGAGACGAAAAGAGAGGAGAGGGCATTTGAAATCTCCCTCCAGCAAACTGTCAGATGATCTACACAGAGTCTCTGTCACTCAGCGCTCCCAGCATGCACCAGGACACAACTGGAGCACAGGTGACTCTGTGTTAATAATAGCTCTGCCTTTAGGACAAAGAGAGACAGAATCAGCGAAATCAAAAAAAGAAACTGATTTGTATGGAGGTAAAACAATGGTGACTGGGTTTATAAATGTCCCTTTGCTGGGATTTTTATTAGCCTTCCCATAAGGCTTTGCACACTTCCAACCATCCATCTATCCATTTGCCCATCCATTCATCCATCCATCTATCCATAATTTATTCAGCCATCCATTCTTCCTTCTTTCATCTATTCATCCATCCATCCATCCTTCATCTATTTATTCATCCATCCATCATCTATTCATCCATCTATCCATCCATCTTTCATCTATTTATCCATTTATTCATCCATCCATCCATTTATTCATTTATTCATCTTTCTATCAATCCATCCATCCATCCATCCATCTTTCATCTATTCATCCATCCATCCTTCATCTATTCATATATCATCCTTCATCTATTTATTCATTTATTCATCTATTCATCCATCCATCCAGCCATCCATCTTTCATCTATTCATCATTCATCTATGTATCCATCATCTGTTCATCCATCCGTCATCTATTTATCCATCCATCATTCATCTATTCATCCATCCATCCATCTATCCATCCATCCACCCTTCATCTATTCATCCATCCTTCATCCATCCATTCTTTATCTGTTCATTCATCCATCCATCCATCCAACCATCCATCCATCCATCCATCCATCCATCCATCCATCTTTCATCATTCATCTATGTATCCATCATCTATTCATCCATCCATCATCTATTCATCATCCACCCTTCATCCATCCATCCATCCATCCATCTATCCATTCATCAATCCTTCATCTTTTCATCCAACCATCCATCCATCAAGTTTATCCATCCATCCCTCTCTCTGCCAGTCAGTTTGTCCATCCATCAATCAATCTCATATATCTCATCTATTCATCCATCCATCCTTCATCTATTCATATATCATCCTTCATCTATTTATTCATTTATTCATCTATTCATCCATCCATCCATCTATCCATCTTTCATCTATTCATCATTCATCTATGTATCCATCATCCATCATCTATTCATCCATCTGTCATCTATTTATCCATCCATCCTTCATCTATTTATTCATTCATCCATCCATCCATCCATCCATCCATCCATCTTTCATCTATTCATCCATCACCCTTCATCTGTTCATCCATCATCCATCCATCCATCCATCCAGTTTATCCATCCATCCATCCCTCTCTCTTCCAGTCAGTTTGTCCGTCCATCAATCTCATATATCTGCCTATCTATATGTCCATCTATTCATCAGTCCATCTTTCATCTATTCATCCTTCCACCCTTCATCTATTCATCCATCCTTCATCCATCCATCCATCCATCCATCAAGTTTATCCATCCATCCCTCTCACTGCCAGACAGTTTGTCCATCAATCAATCTCATAAATCTGTCTATATATCTCTCTATGTCCTTATATCCATCTGTCTTTCCATCCATTCATATGTCCGCCAGTCCATCTATCTTTCTATTCATCTTTCTATCTATCCATCAATCCAATCAATCTATCAATCTGCCAATTCATCTATCCAACTATTTCTATCTATCTATCCATACATCTATCCATGTATATGTTGGTCCATCTGTCCATCTTTGTCGTCTGTATAATCAGTGGTTGTTTCTGATCTCTGTTAGCCGTTCAGGTGAACAGAAAGCACTCAGGAAATGAAAGGTGTCTCATTAAAGCCATGCTGATTACCTCACATGCTGCTGATTTCCCACAATTACCAGCAATCAAAGACAAGACCACGCAATCACCTGCGGTCCACATTTAACCGCTCACACAAACAAAGAGCCACATGATGCTTTCATGACACTCCGAGTGGGAGACATTCAGAGGTATGTTTTCCACACAATATTCAAGAGCCTCATCAAAACATGCAGTCCAAGACCCTCATGCAGCCACGCAAAGGATTTCAGGACCACGGACAGCAGCACGTGTGCCATTCAGCACCAAGGACAAGGTCCTTGCTGAGAGCGATCAAACTGTGAAAGCAGGAAAATGGATCAAATTTATATGGGATTGTTTTGGCATATTTCATATTTTTCATTTCAATTAATTTTTTCCAAAGGTCCACATATAATATTAAATTATTATGTATTTATATAATTATAATGCAAATGGTAAAAAAGGACACATGATTTTTTTTTTAAAAAATTTTTTTTATTGTTTTATAGTGTTTTACAATAGATTGTGATTTTATTTTCATTGTGATAGATGTGCTATATTGTATTATTATTTACTGTTCTTATTTATATAATGCTTGACAGTGGCAGTATATTTTACATGTGTGTACAGCATGATAGCAGAGGGAAAATTCTGTATATTTTAATTCAGTTGTTTTTAGTGTGCCAAAACCAGCCATAATTACATTTTCTATGAGCATTTCCACCGTCTCTAACTTTTACAATTACATCTGATCTATTGGTGGACACTCACTGACTAAAGCATCTTACGAATGAGGAACAAACCAAGCAATTTGCCATAAAAGCCAACAAATGCCAAATTTCAAGAGTACTCAAACTAGTGCAGAAATAAAATGCAGGAATGTTTTTTTTCCCCTTATGTACCTTCATGAACGTCCTCATCAGATTTATATACAAATTCTCACTGAAACGTACCACACAAACTGTTCATATCATAGTGAAATGATCAGATCTTGTTAAGACAATTTTGGTATTTATTTTTAAACAGTCTGCAGAACTGTAGGTGCTACACACACTCAGGAGCAGCATAGATTAGACATCTATCCCACATCCTCCATATTACCTCATCGAGACTGGCAGGCCGAGTTTCTAAATAAAGAATAGCTGTTGTTAACATGTAAACATGGGTGGTCATGTGTTAATGTTTTCAAACATAAGTCATTTTTGCAGCTTAGTTTCAACAGATGGTCTTTTTGGATTTGGGAGGTATGATCTTCTAGTGCTCTCTGCTGATAGGTAAAGAGGGTAAAACCCTAGTTTCACCTGCTCCCAAAATAAAACCTTCCTTGTCTTACTGTAGGAGTTTAATTAGTCCCATATCAGATATACAATGTAAAACAATCTAATTAAGAGCTGCCTTTCCATTCATCAGTGAGGAGGACACGAGAGAACGAGAGAGAGAGATCAGACAGATTCTCCTGTCTCATTACCAGAAGCAGACATTAGATCACAGGTGCAACGAAACGCCCACACTAAGCATCATTACTGTAGGGACAGTGTAATAGTGGGACTGCGTATGCTAGTCGTCATCATCATCATCATTTGCACACCTGTACTGTTACAGTGTTACTGTATTCATACTCCACGAACACTGCGGTTATAGCTTTTTCTAAATCCCAGACCACATTAAACTTCTGCAATTAATTAAGCCCCGAATCGCTTAGTGTACAGACTCCACACAAACTTTGTTTTGTAGATAATTTCAGGCTTAGATGGGCCGATTTTGGGCTATTTTGGTTTTCGTAAACTTTATAATTAAGAATGAAGTTTAAGAATCTCCCAAAGAGAGTTTACGTGCTTACTAAGCAAACAATTCATAAAGTCAAATGTATGTTATTGGGAAACAAATAACTGAATCATTTCTGAAAATTTTACTTCATATATAAATGTCATTCTGGAAGTTTATTCAATGCGCACATCAAGCACAGAAAACAAAAAACCTGTGAAATTTAAATTTCATGTAAATGCAGTTTTATTGCATTGTCAGTTTTTATTAATAAGCTTACTTTAGATAAATATTAAAACTAATATAAATATAAGAAATTATATAATAATTAATATAATATAAAAAAATATAAACACATATAGATGCAAAGAAAAATAAAATGAATTATAAAAAATAAATTACAGGTGCATCTCAATAAAATAGAATGTCGTGGAAAAGTTCATTTATTTCAGTAATTCAACTCAAATTGTGAAACTCGTGTATTAAATAAATTCAATGCACACAGACTGAAGTAGTTTAAGTCTTTGGTTCTTTTAATTGTGATGATTTAGGCTCACATTTAACAAAAACCCACCAATTCACTATCTCAACAAATTAGAATACTTCATAAGACCAATAAAAAAACATTTTTAGTGAATTGTTGGCCCTCTGGAAAGTATGTTCATTTACTGTATATGCGCTCAATACTTGGTAGGGGCTCCTTTTGCTTTAATTACTGCATCAATATGGCGTAGCATGGAGGCGATCAGCCTGTGGCACTGCTCAGGTGTAATGGAAGCCCAGGTTGCTTTGATAGTGGCCTTCAGGTCATCTGCATTGTTGGGTCTGGTGTTTCTCATCTTCCTCTTGACAATACCCTATACATTCTCAATGGGGTTCAGGTCAGGCGAGCTTGCTGGCCAATCAAGCACAGTAACACCATAGTCATTGAACCAGCTTTTGGTACCTTTGGCAGTGTGGGCAGGTGCCAAGTCCTCCTGGAAAATGAAATCAGCATCTCCATAAAGCTTGTCAACAGAAGGAAGCATGAAGTGCTCTAAAATTTCCTGGTAGATGGCTGCGTTGACTGGACTTCAGAAAACACAGTGGGCCAACACCAGCAGATGACATGGCAGCCCAAATCATCACTGACTGTGGAAACTTCACACTAGACTTCAAGCAGCTTGGATTCTGTGCCTCTCCACTCTTCCTCCAGACTCTGGGACTTTGATTTCCAAATGAAATGCAAAATTATTTTTATCTGAAAAGAAGACTTTTGACCACTGAGCAACAGTCCAGTTCTTTTTTTCCTTAGCCCAGGTAAGATGCTTCTGACGTTGTTTCTGTTTCAGAAGTGGCTTGGTGGCCCTTTTCCTGAAGATGTCTGAGCGTGGTGACTCTTGATGCACTGACTCCAGCTTCAGTCCACTCCTTGTGAAGCTCTCTCAAGTGTTTGAATAGGCTTTGCTTGACAGTATTCTCAAGCTTGCGGTCATCCCTGTTGCTTGTGCACCTTTTCCTACCCAACTTCCTCCTTCCAATCAACTTTTCATTTAATATGCTTTGATACAGCACTCTGTGAACAGCCACCCCTTTCCGTAATGACCTTCTGTGACTTATCTTCTTTGTGGAGGGTATCAATGATTGTCTTCTGGACCATTGCCAAGTCAGCAGTCTTTCCCATTATTGTGGTTTCAAAGAACAAGAGATACCCGAAATTTGTACTGTAGGGATGGTCATTTACTATAATGAAACTCAAATGTAAATATTAAAATATTTTGAGATACTGATTTTTGACTTTCATGACTGTAAGCTCTAATCATCAAAATTAAAACAAAAAACTTTTGAAATGTTTTACTTTACATGCAATGAATCTAAAATATATGAAAGTTTCACTTTTTGAAATAACTTACAAGAAAAAATGAACTTTTTCATGACATTCTAATTTATTGAGATGCACCTGTATATAATACAAAAATGTTAAATTATATATTTACATATTTATTTGGATATATACATACACATACACACACACACACACACACACACACACACATATATATATATATATATATAGATAGATAGATAGATATGTATTGTATATTTAGATAATCACTAGCAAAAATATTTATACAAAATATAAAATTGTTGTATTGTTATAATTAAATATTTTAATAATGCTAAATTATATTTGAAATTATTATCATATTATACATTTAAATATTATTATTATTATTATTCCTTGCATACACCTATTCAAATCTCTCTCACTCTCTCACTCTCTACATACACAAAGAAAAATAAAATGAATTACAAAAAAGAGAAATTGCAAATTAAATTTATATTTGTATTATTATTATTATTATTATTAGAAATTAATTCAGCTATCTGTATTCTGTCTCTTTATTTCAAATTTCATGCAGTGTATGCTGATTTGGATAAAATCTTCCTAATGCATTATTAATACAATGTAAATTTAACCATTTATAGCAGCCTTCTCATTACAGTGCAAATCGAATCCACTTTTTTCAAAGTTCCAATGGTCAAATTTATCCTGTTTCAGATTTACTGGCACATGAACGCACAAAAAAATGAATGTGACGTTGGTTACGGACCAGTCAGACGATCTCTTCCTGTCTAAGTGGGAAGTTCTTGGCCAGAATAAGCTGGAGTGCATTCCAGACTTTATGACGATAGTCAAAAGTTTGGCTACGCAAGTCATAGCATGTTTATGACTCGTCTGAGCGTCAGTGGGATAATTCTGAGCTTTCAAAAACTCAGCAGAACCTTTCATCTCGCACCACACACATCGACCCACAGATGGTGGAGTTATTAGCAAGTGAGTGTGTGTAGGGGTTTTAGCAGTAATGGTTCGTTTCTGAGATACATCTGAACGTTAATTCTTACTGAGGGTTATTTTCCTGAGTGAGTCGTAATCAGACGACACTGTCTGCTGCTGAGTCTGAGATCCACCTGAATCACACTTCTAATCAACGATGAATCTGAGAGAGTAATAATCAAGTCCCGAGCACCACATGGACGCTTCTTAATGGCCGTCATACATGATGTGCTCTTCTTCAATCAATGCAAGCCGAACGCCCGGGAGAGAAAATATTTTAGCATCATTTTGATGCACATCATAAAATTACATGGATATTACCTAGATTTAAGGTTTAAAAACATGTTTTTCACAGAATAAAAGGGAGGAGGTATTATGTACATAATACATAATTTTATAGAATAGAATAGAAGATTTATAATGATAATTTTAAATAAAATATAAAATAATGAAAATGTAATAGTACGTAATAATGTAATAATAAATAATTTTTGAAAAATTTTCAGTAAAACATCTGTAAATCTAAAACCAGCTTGTCTATTTTTTTTAAAATTTATTCTAATTTAATTTTATTAGAAATGAATCACCCTCTGTTCAATGGAATCAGCATCCTTTTCCAAACACAACTTGACCAATCACCACTCTTCTTCCATCCTTAGCCCCTCCCACTTTTAAAGCAGCGGCTCACTGGGAGCTGTTAAATCTGCGCTGTCAGCTTTAAGACTGCGGTTACGGTTCATTACCAAGTTTGTCTCAGCTGCTTTTTTATGCGTTAGTAGTTTGTGGTCCAGGCGTTAGTTTGGAAGAGGAGAGCAACCCATATGTGTGTGTGTTCAGGATATGATAAATGAGTCTTTACGACTCTAGCTGTGCTAAACTGCTTCCCTCCACTGCTGTGATGACAAAATGATTAATATTCCTCAAGCATTGAGCTAATTCATCACGATCATGTGCGTGCGTGCGTGCGTGCGTTTAGCATGGACTCTGGAAACCGTCAGTTGACGTGAGAGGCTTTATGCCGGAACAAATAAATATTGGAGTACATGTGCGCAATCTTAACCTAGACCGATAACACGAACGCTTGAGAATCAGAAACGTACACTCGCTCGTTTTTGTCTACCTGCTGCATCTCACCTGCTCTGTGACTGGAGCGAGTTGCCATGGAAACAAACTAATATCAGGATCACATGCTTATTTATCAGTGTTGAAGAAAGTGGGCCGTGAATCTCACTCTCTTTTTTTCTTTCTTTCTGCGGGTCGTGAGGGAGACACGAGGGAGAGCACAGGGATTTGTGGGTAATATGACATCACTACAGAGAGCTCATTAGCACCTTTCACCTCTGCAAAAGGGGACCGTGAAATAAAAAGTCTCATAGCAACTACATTTTCACACAACAAACAAACTCTATCGTAAATGTCCGCATTGTTAATAGGCAACATGGAAGGGGGTTTTGCCGCTATGTTGATCTGACAAAAACGTCAAAGTAAGACTCTCATCAACACTGCATGCTAAACGTGACACTATGTAAAAAAAGCTAAACAATGTGATAAAATGCTAAACAGAGAGATTATATGCTAAACTCAGATGATATGCCACTTGACTGTTGGTTTGCAGCAAATTGCCTGTTTTTAAATGCATCTCAAAGGTAAAAAGTCAAGCATTCAAGGAGAAAAAAATTTGAGAAAAAAAGCATGTTTAAAGTTAATGTGAATCACCAATTACAAGAGAGAGGGTAGAATTTTGTCCATACAGAATTGTTGTCCAATTCGTGTGAATGTGAAAATTAGGTGTTACATATTAAAATGAAGACAAATGCTGCAAACGTGTGTTTGCTAAATGCCTATAGAATTATTTAGCTGCATTTTATTTTATTTTTTTAATTTTTATAATTTTCCAGAGCTTATTGCAGAATCCCTGACAGTATTCAAGAAACAGCTGAAAACTAATCTCTTCTGTCAGCACTTAACTTATTTCATTCACTGTTTCTTAATTTCTCCCTGTTCTGGCTTGTACTATTCTAAACAATGTCGTAAACTTTTTATTACTAGCACTTCTTGTGTTTATTGCCTTGAATGGATTGCTTGTTGTGCTCCTCATTTGTATAAAAGCAAATAAAAGCATCTGCTAAATGAATAAATCTAAATGTAAATGTAAGAAAGACATTTTTAAGGCCCTATGAAATTGAATTTTTTCTCAAATTCCATTTATTTCTCTTTTATTATTTCTAGACTCCTTTGTAACAGTTTAACAAGACAAACTTCATTCACAGCAAGAAAAAAAAAAAAGGCAAAACAAGATCAATGTTTTGGTTCCACCCCCTGAGCTTTGGTTCTTCTTAAGGATTTTCAGCTGTGTTGTTTTTGAGTTTCCAACTTCAGACTTAAGTGCAATTAGAAGTGTGAACTCCATCTGGGGATCTTCTGTGTGCAAATGAAATGCATCAATGAGTCAAGATTTCACAGAGGTCAGAAGAAACAAGTAAACAACCATCTGCTAAGCATACACCTACAAAACAAATGCCAGAGTTGCAAATTTGTCCTCTGCGATCTACACTCTTAAAAATAAAGGTGCTTCAAAAGGTTCTTCAAGCGATGCCATAGAAGAACCATTTTTGGTTCCACAAAGAACCATTCAGTCAAAGGTTCTTTAAAGAACCATCTCTTCCTTACCTTTTTATAATCTGAAGAACCTTCTTTTGCCACAAAGAACGTTTTGTGATACAGAAAGGTTCTTTAGATGTTAAAGGTTCTTTATGGAACCATTTAGGCAAAAAGGTTCTTCTATGGCATCGTGAAGCACCTTTATTTTTAAGAGTGTAGTTGCCAGTTTTCTTTGTTGGCAATCATACTGTATATGCAAAGCTAATGGTTGCATTGCTATATTGTTTCTTTACTCCTCATCTTCTGAACATCAGGCAACAAAACACCTTAAAAGTAGGAATACCCCACATCTGAAATTGGATGGAACTGGATTCAACCCAACTAACCATCTTACGGCGTCTTCACTGCCATTATCGCATTCGGTTTGCTCAGAGGGGGGCTATAAGACATTATTCTCTGTAAAGCCGCTTTAGGACAATGCATATTGTGCAAAACTGAATTGAATTCAATTGAATCTTCTCTCAAAATGTGAGATCAGTGTTGCAGTGCCATCGTTAAAATCTTCAAACGCCACGCGAACAAATTATATCACTCATTTCTGAAGAGCATCCTATTAGAGAACAACCTGACCTGACTGGAATAATTATCAGCAATTACCACACCGGGACAGTGTAAACGAGTGATCGCCGTACATGATCAACCCCCATACATGCACTGTTTTGCTGACTTGATCACTCTTGCATGAACCTTCTGGATCTGGCTCATTCTCCCAGAGCTGTGTTTAATGAACTCATTTCAAAAACAACGAGGATGCGAAATGTCATGTCATTTTGTTATCTTACTGTTATTTTTTTAATGCAATGGAAAGCGAATAATTAATTATACAAAGTCACAGACCGTGAGATCGACAAATACAATTCAGTTCACTTGGGGTTGCTCTAAGCTGCGTTCCAGTTCTCATACATCTAATATGCACCAAAATACATACATTGATCGTAAAGTACACTACTATTCAAAAGTCTGAGGTCAATAAGCTTTTTAAATGTTTTTGAAGTCTCACTAAGGCTGCATTTATTTGATAAAAAGTAAAAGCAGTAAAACTGAGAAAACAGTAAAAGCAGTAAAATTGTGAAATATTATTACAATTTTAAATAACTGTTGTTTATTTGAATGTATTTTAAAATGTAATTTATTCCTGTGATGCAAAGCTGAATTTTCAGCATCATCCAGTCCTCAGTGTCACATGATTCTTCAGAAATCATTTTAATTAGCTGATTTGAAGAAGCAATTATTAATGCTAAAAACAGTTGTGCAGCTTCATAGTTTTGTGGAAATAGTGATTTTTTTTTTTTTTTTTTTTTTTACAGGATTCTTTTTGATGAACAAAAAGTTCAAAGGAACCGCATTTATTTGAAATAGAAATCTTTTAGAACATTATAAATGACATTATTTACTGTCACTTTTGATCAGTTTAATGCATCCTTGCTGAATAAAAATAAATATTTCTTCTATAAAAATAAAATGAATACGTACGCTGTAAAAAATGACTGATTTTTAACGGTAAAAGACTGTGAAAATGCTACAGTAAAAACCTGTTAAATGGTTAACGGTAAGTTCCTGTAAAATTTACAGGGAAAAACCGTAAACTGACGTTCCCAGAATTCCCTGCGTTGCATTTCAAATTTTGTTTGAATTTGATGTTTTTTCTTTGGAATAACTATGTTTCTTCTTAGTTTTTTCTTATCAGTTATGTTTATTATGGTTGTATGTTACATCTAGTGTTGTTAAATGAATGTTTATTGCATATTTCAGTTTAATGAGTCTCATCATGATGGTGTTTAGTGCTTGTGTGAATGCCACTGTGCACCTTCTATATTATTATTTAAAAGCTGCTTGTGATGGGCTTTGGTTCATCATGTGACTTTCTCATCACCACCTGCATTTGGTGGTTATCAGTGTATTTCAAAGGTACAAAACAGATTTCAGTACTTCAATAGGTTGGTATATTAACATTATATCAGTTAATGAAATTACGGTATTTAACTGTAAATTTAAGTTAAAACCGTAAAACCTAAAATGTTGTTACTATATTTTTTTACAGTAGAATTCCGGCAACCACAGCTGCCAGTTTTTTACCGTAAATTTTACATTTTTTTTTTTTACAGTGTATGTTAGTACGTAGTAAGACGGTAGGCCAATATTGGCACATAAAACCCCTTCACTACATACTGTTAGTATTATCATTCAGCTAAATTCATTCATTCATCCACTTATTTTATTAAATGAACAAGTTCATACATTTATAAACCATTATGGCCACTGTGACCTTACATTTATTGCCATTTAAAAATATATAAAACTCCTCAGCTGTGTCTGAAAGCTAAAAAAATGCTGGCTTTGCAGTTGTTTTAGATCATTAGACATGGTATTGTCTTGTAAGCCTGTGTGAAATTTTGCTTAACAGATATCTTCACGCTTTCATGCAGCCCTCTTCTTATGTACTGCAAAGGACTATGAGTAATTCTAAACTTAAAAAAACATACGGATCCATACTTCAAAATCAAAAGTATGCCATCCGAGCCTCTTTAAGTCTACTATTCTAAACATATACTATGATTTGGGACTCATTTGAATCCTAAATACTATCTAGGGCAGTTAGTGTGAAATTGGGATGCAGACATTTTGTCAATAATGAATCCTAAAACTCTAAAATCTGATTCACGACTACAAGTCAGATTCAAAATCTCTACAGGCTTTTTCTTCAATCAACTGAATCATTTGCTATAAAAAAGGACATTAGGATATTTTCATAATGTGACATTTTTAATACAAGAATCACTTTATCAAGTGTGTTCCTCCAGTATTGGAGCCAAATGAGTATTATTGTATTGTGTTTAAAATAGAACCCCTGGAGTACAAATTTAATTACAATTTCATTAGGCAAGACATGTCTTAAT
>JAFVLL020041150.1:0-15000 GCA_021397915.2 Tor tambroides | reverse complement strand
GTAGATAATATTCTGAATATTTTACAGTTGTTTTGATAACTTTATCTCCAACGGTGTCAGAGTTTAATGAATTTGAGTAGCTACAGTACATAAAACATGAGAAATATGGATTCTATACTGTATATAAAAACAATAAAGGCATAATCATAAAAAACAAGCCCTGTGCATTACAGGGAATAATATTCTGAATATTTTACAGTTGGTTTGATATCTTTATCTCCAACGGTGTCAGAGTTTAATGAATTTGAGTGGGTACAGTACATAAAACATGAAAAATATGGATTGTGGACTGTATATAAAAACAAAAAAGCCATAATTTTAAAAACCAAGTCTTGTGCATTATAGTAGATAATATTCTGAATATTTTACAGTTGTTTTGATATCTTTATCTCAAACGGTGTCAGAGTTTAATTAATTTAAGTGGGTACAGATGTATAAAACATATGAAAAACATGGATCCAGTACCATATATAAAAACAAAAAAGCCATAATTTTAAATAAGTATGCATTACAGAGATATATATGTGATCTTTGATTGGTTTTGATATCTTTGTCTGAAACGGTGTCAGAGTTTAATGAATTTGAGTGGGTACAGTACATAAAACATGAGAAATATGGATTCTATACTGTATATAAAAACAATAAAGGCATAATCATAAAAAACAAGCCTTGTGCATTACAGGGAATAATATTTAGAGATTTTTACAGTAGTTTTGATATCTTTATCTCCAACGGTGTCAGAGTTTAATGAATTTGAGTGGGTACAGTACATAAAACATGAAAAATATGGATTGTGGACTGTATATAAAAACAATAAAGCCATAATCTGAAAAACCAAACCTTGTGCATTACAGGGAATAATATTCTGAATATTTTACAGTTGTTTTGATATCTTTATCTCCAACGGTGTCAGAGATTAATGCATTTAAGGGGGTACAGTATATAAAACATCAAAAATACGGATTCAGTGCCATATATTAAAACAATAAAGGCATAATCATAAAAAAACAAGCCTTGTGCATTACAGGAAATAATATTCTGAATATTTTACAGTTGTTTTGATAACTTTATCTCAAACGTTGTCAGAGTTTAATGAATTTGAGTAGGTACAGTACATAAAACATGAAAAATATGGATTCTGTACTGTATATAAAAACAATAAAGCCATAATCTGAAAAACCAAGCCTTGTGCATTATAGGAGATAATATTCTGAATATTTTACAGTTGGTTCGATATCTGTATCTCAAACGGTGTCAGAGTTTAATGCATTTGAGTAGGTACAGGACATAAAACAAAGAAATGATGGTTTCAGTACTGTATATAAAAACAATAAAGACATAATCATAAAAAATAAGCCTTGTGCATTATAGGGAATAATATTTAGATATTTTTAACAGTTGGTAAGATACCTTCAAATCAAATGGTATTGTTGTTTAATGGATTTGTATTATTGCATACATTAAAAGTTGTAAAATTATTATAAAACGCATAAAATGCTAATTCCAAAAACAGAGCCTTGTGCAATAACAGGGATGTTTTTCAGAACATTTTAGTATTGGTTTTATGGTATAATGTAATGTAGTTAAATTGTTTAATTAATTTATATGGTTAATTTTTAATAATTTTTTTCTAAAAATTAAGCCTTGTGCAACGTAAAGGAGAAATATTTATGTCTATCTGAGTTAGTTACGGCTTGAAACATAACAGGCGTTAAGAGTTTAATTGAAATGAAACCGAATGTCTAATGAATTTCAAACGTAAAACTAACTTTACCACCGTCCAGCAATGCACCATGCCTAGTCTCTCAGTATGTAATGAAAAGAGGGACATGGGTGCTGAATGGACGATTTATAAACAGTCACATGTTGAGCTGTCAGGGATTCTAATTTGTGAGAATTGTCGAGCAGGGCACCCAGAATTACGGATTGACTCATACAAAGTAGCTGAGAATTTTGGGGAACGATGTGGATGCACTTGGGATGGTGCAACATTGTTCAACTGTCCAGTGTGTGGGGCGACAAACAGAGCATTAATGTCTTCCAGAGCAATCTGGGAAAGTTTAAGGGTGCTGAAACCACTAGGATTATTCCGGGATGGAATATTGTCTAGATTTTCAAGACATCCCTCTTTCGGCATGAGAGAACATGAACGGAACACGTTTTTAGACGCTAGATTCCCCATGTTGCCAAGTGATAGAAAAGAAATAAGAGAAAGGATTCTCCAAGAGAGGGAATAATTTGTGCAAAGCATAAAGAGAGGAGACCACGAGAAGGATTTAACTCTTACTGACAATGAATCCTCAAAGTGGAACTTTACACTCTGGCACGAGCTGATTTTGAGGTGTTTTCCAGAGATGGATCTGAAACAGGGGTCCAGAGGGAAAATTGCGTGGGTATACGTGAAAATTGGCGAGCGCTGGCAGGTGAGAAGCTGGGCAAATCTGGCAATCGAGCTGGCGCAGGGAGGCGACTGGGTTGATACCCCACACTATGATAAAGATTACAGGGGATCACCACCGCGCTCCAGTCTTACTAAAGAAAAGAGACCTAGTGTTCGCAAAGAAAAGTTTGTGCAGCTGACCGTGTCAATGGCAAAAAATTTAGACAAGCACAAGGTCTGGTGCCTGGCAGATGCACCGGGGTTCCTTATGATAACGAGCAGATCACTGAAGAACCAACCGAAGTGTTCACCGTTATTATGCATTTCAAAATAAATGTACTGGCATGTGCACATCCAGATTTTGACTGGATCGGCGGGATTGAAGTGGAGTTACATGAAAAACAACCGAAAGTGAAAGTCGTATGCAGAGGCATAATACGAAGGGCGAGACAGCTCCTAGTCGAGCCTCAGAGCTAACCTATGTTTACAGGACAGATGCAGAGGTCGGTGTCTGTGGAGAGCTTAACAGAGGAGCTGACAGAGGCAAAGGATACTATTAAGAAGCTGAGGACACAGCGACGGCTCTGCAAATGGATGAGTATCATACTTTGGATAATTCTAATATTGGGAATATTTTTGTTGATATTAATAAGAGTGAGTTATCTTTTAAAATGGGAAATTATGACAGGAAAAATTATCTTAGCCGAAGTAAAGGTTGAGAGACAGAATGTTTCCGGTTTTGAAGTGACAGTCTGGGGAACATATAAAGAGAAAAAGAGCGAGATAGAAAAGAATACAACAAATTTTTGGAAGTGGTTAGATAATGTTAGTACAGATAAAATAATGTATTATATGGTGAAGCAACCTAAAGTGAAACTTAAAAGCACAGTGAAGATTAGACATTGGCATAAAAAAAATGAAGTTGAAATATATAAAGAGAATAGTTTTATTGAAGAACATGATGGAAATAATACAGTTAGATATTTTATTGGGCCACCCTTTAGAACTAGCTCAAACGAGGAGCTTGGAGGATGTTGGATATTTAGGTCACGGGAAAATTTTAACCCATGGAAAATAGGCCAGTGTAAACATAGAGGAATGGTCAAAAGAAATAAAAGAAAAAGAGAGAATAATCTCAGTTGTAAAGATAAAAAAGAATATAGAAGACTGGATAAAAACTAGTAGAGTTCTTAACCCTGAAGGTGAATTCGTTCTGCTAACCACTGCTAGAGACAGACACGTAGGATCACGATGTACAGGTTATGCAGAACTAGAGACCAGATCCGAAACGAAAACGGACCTGGAACTGAATAAAATATATCCATGGATCTGGAGGAAGAAGATGACCCTACCAAAAGCCAAATTTAACTTTAAAATAGGTTATTGGGAAATAGATAACATAAAATGGGAAAAGGATGTGTATTTAATTAAAATTGAATTAAATAAAGCATTAAAGAAAGAAAAGGAAATCAAAGAACATTACGAGAACAATGTAAAACGAATAGACAGATGCGTGAGGGAGGAACTCAGTAAGAGAAGGCATGGAAAGAAATACTTTTACATGAAAACGGATTATAACGACTTTTCTTATGCTAATTTTTGTGATAAGGATGGAGAAAAGATGGACTGGGATGATTTTCTTAACGGCACAGACCCTTTTACAGGAAATCAGACAATGGAAGTTAAGTATAAGGAGAAAGTTATATTTAAAAAGGGTAAACATTTACAGAAGAAAAGATAAGGGAGGCATTTATAGGCATAATTTAGTTTTCTTTGGAGATGCAGTATATGGGATAGCAGGGCGTGAATGTGGTGAAATATTAGGGATATGCGCTACTGGTCATGATCCTATAACAGTAAATCAAATGGCAGCAGTTCTATGTTATTGGAGCAGTGGAGTAGTCCCTTTGCCATGGACCTTTAAGAGGAGTAAATTAGCGAACAGGTACGGAATGAGCTTCAGAGCAGGGGGAGTTATCAGTATAGTAGATAAAAATTTAAAATGGAAAGTATTACACGGCCCAACCCAGATAGCTGTGAATAGCATGATACAATATAGAGTCCCCAAAGGAGGAAAGAATGTACCATTTACAGGGCTTGATGCTATAGCAATTGATGATTTATCTCATACAATTCAAAGAAAAGACTGGAAAGAAAGATGGTGTAAAGCAAAAGATGAGACTTATTACCTAGGCTTAGATTGGATGAAAGGTAGTTTCTGTAACACGAGTGTGGAAATTATTGGAGAACGGATTAAAGGTGGGCCTAGATGGTTTTAAGCCCCTGAAGAGTTTGTGAAAGTATGCATCCAGGGGGTGAAGAAAGCAGCAAACGCTGTATTTAATTTCATTACTAAGGATATGCGGACTGGTTTGGTTATTTTTTTAGTCAGTGCAGGGTGGTATGTATTATACGGGGGATTAATTGTTCTAGGGTTAATCTTACTGCTCATTGTTGTGAAATGCTCGTGCGCTGCAATGGGGACACGGATGTGTTCGAAGACAATGGAAAAAGCTGATGAATTAGCAGTGTTAGAAAAGCTGATTGATTTTCAGGCTAAGGGGTACAGACGCTTTAGACGGAGGAAAAAGAGTATTTCTGAACACCCTATGTTGTAAAAAAGACAGTTGCAGAATGGAAAGACACATGTCAGAGAGGAAATAGGAGGGATTAAGAATGTATAGAAAGTATAGGGCACGCATAATGGACAAAAGACCACTCACAATTGAGGGGGACAGCTGATAATATTGGAATTTGAAGCTTCAAAATACAAACAATTGAGCATATTCAAAAATAAAAGGGAAAAAGGGGAAATAAATTATTTCTTTGAAAATTCGATTGTTCCTGATAAGACCAACAGAGATCTAAACTTGGTAGAGCTAAATATAGCATCCAATGGGACAAACAATCAAACCACCAACGGAACGGCTGATTAAGTTGGAGAATTTCCTCAGGCAGTTTCCGATATTTTTATTCAGGTTTGTGAATGCGGGATATACATTCTATGGATGTTAATACAAGGGATAAATAAAAATCTCTGGTGGCACTTAATAATTTCCTTTTTCCAAATAATCAGAATAATATTGATGAAAAGAATTAGTAAAATTATTCTGGTTTGCCATTTAATCGTAATATCTGAAGGATGGAGTAACATACTCGGTATTAGAGGAATAATAGCATTAACTATGACAAGTGTATATAAACTATGCATAGACGTGACTATGAAAATGATTGAGAGAGATGACTTTGTTATGTGGTGCGAGATGGCTATAATTTTAATTGATGCAATATACCTAATGGGGGTATTAATAGCCAGATATGGAAAAGAAGCAAATTTGTGGATAATTGTGGGGTCTATGACTTTAAGTGCTTTCTTGTTAGGATGCTATTTAAGCAATGCAAATATCCTTTTGATGGTTATTATGATTTTGATGAATAGATGGGATAAAATGAAAAAGCAAATCAAACAATGTATAGAATGTTGTAAAAGAATGACGGATGTGAACTCAGCCGAATCATTTTCTGCCTAACTTTCAGGATCTGGCAAGATTGGAAGCGCTGAATCAGATAATGTGTGACACAACCAGCAGAACTGAAAGAAACAGGAAGAGACATAGACAAAGGCAGATTTGTTATGGGTGTGGGAGTTCTACAAGAAGATTATATTTTGAATTAGTCAATTGCCAACGTTATTGCCATAAATGTATGAAAAGACCTAATTATAATGTAATTGACGGATTGGGAAGAGAAGTTCCTATATGGAGCCAGGTGCATAGCATGACTGCAAGAAGTGGAGTGAATGAGAAATGGCAATTACAGATGCATGGTTTTACTGAAATAGAATTACGAAAAGACGACAATGGTGTGCACCATATACCGTGGTGGATTAAATTATGTGTAATTGGGAGACAATACGAACGACCAAAAATGGGAACAGGGTGATCAGTGATAGTATTTCAATTATTTGAATATTTGGAACAACAAGAAAAAGAAACTTGGGATGGCAAAGAATTCAAAATAGAAAAAGCAATTGTGAGTACAGGTGTGTTCGGGTTGGGTTTCATTGACGGTCCGAACTTCTTTTACAGGCCTCTGCAGTAATGATCCAGAAGAAGGGAGGCCGTATGGCCGGGATCACTCTAGGGCGGTTCCTTTGCGAGACCTGGTATAGGCTCCGGTCCGCAGGATGAGTTTTTTCCTCACTGGCGGCAATTCGGGTCCTTGTGGAAAGAGATGGGAATCTCGATGAATGCCTTTTACACGATAACCCCAGAAAACAATACCCTTTTCCTATTTGGGAGATGAGGAGATTCGTAGAAGTAACATTCTACAGAAAATGCAGAAATATTTTGATGTGTACATAGAGAAAAAGTTCACGAGTGACAAAATTGGCACAAATTTTATGAAATGTGTTGAAGATAGACTGCCGGTAGATGGGCAATTTACAAGGGAATACGATCAGGAAATTGCTAGAGAGGGTGTAGAATTAGGTCCAAACCTAACTGATACGCAATTTCCTGATCGATCCTCTAATAGGAATGATAAGAAACGATCAGATACGATAGAAATTGATTTTGACGATTTTTTAGTCCAGGGAATTCAACGAGACTGGAATAGGAAGGTCAAGAAGCAGGAGAAGAAGGAACGACGCAGACGGGCCCAGGAGAGAGCTGGAGGAAAGAAGAATTATCTTCAAAATGAGAGCGATTCTGAGATTGCTGCGGAAGCAAGAAGCGACAAATAAGAAAATAATGAAATTGATAAAAGAAATGATTGAATTGCATGATTTTTCGGCTGAATTACAAGTGTTGACAAGTGATTTAGGAACAATGGAACTCCAGACTCCTGTTATGGAAGTATAAGTGTCAAAAGCTATATAAGAATGTATTTTGTTTTATGGTTGTAACTGCTATATAATTGCTTTGCTTACATTGTAAAAGAACGGTTAAAAACCCGGATATGCATTTTGCAACAAGGGTGCAAAATGGAACTTCTAGTTAACCGTGGCAGAAGGTGTTATTAACACCTGCTAGAAGTGTTATACTGTGGTTCAGACATATTTGCCTATGCATTGCTTATGTTTTGAAAAGGTGTTACAATTTTTTCCTATAGTTTAAAATAGAAGTAGACATGCTTGCTATCTAGAGAAGTTATAATTTTTCCTTTTGAACTTTTGACACCGTCTTGTGCAGTTTCTGTGACAAAGGTCGTGTTGCATGCCTGCAAGTGAGGAGGCAGTCACAGGCACTGGCAGAAGATGGGAGGTTTTGATTTGATTATTGCAAATAATATGCAAGATTATATAAAGGCTTATGAAACTATTGCAAGGGGCCGACATTTCATGGTGAAGACTTATACTTGCTGTTATTTTTGTTATTTGCTTATGAGTTATTGTTTTTTAATAAAACGAAACCATTGTATTGGTGATTCGTTAAATTTTTAAAACAAGTCTCTGAGTGATTAATTAATAATAACCAGTTATCAGAACTTGAATAAAACTTTATTTCGAGCTTCAAGTGGTCCGAACTTGGCTGAGCTAGGACGGACACCGTGGGAGAGAACCTGAAACTTCTAACTACATCCATCCAGATAAGAGGTAATTATATATGGTTTGTTTGTGAATTATTTTTGGATGATGGAGATGTGAATTGTGAGTTTTAGTTCTTTATTTCAGTATAAAAACTCAACACATGTTTTATTTGTATATTTGTATTTGTATCACAGAAAATTAAAGTTTCTACATTATATTTAGAAACTTTAATATTTATATTTACATTATATTAATGAATTTTATACAGTATCAACCCCTAAACCTACCCATCACAGTAAACTTTCTGCAATTTTTATATTTTCATAAACATTATTTAGTATAATTTAATTTAAAAAGCTAATTTATTTAAATTTTTTAAATTAATTTTAAAAAGTTATGCTCATGGGTACAATCATTTGGAGTATTACTACACTCCATAGACAAAATTATTTTTTTCTGGATACAACCATTTTAATAAAATATTGTTTTTAAGCGATCTGAATTATGAGGACTCAAGAAGTTTCATCATAAACCACATTGTCATATCAGTGTATTACCTATGTCATTATACAATTTTGTATCATGATAAGTCATATGAACAAGCACACATATAAACATTTCAAGCTAAAGAGAGACTTATCTCTATTTTAAAGAATATGGAGATATATAATTATATATGACAGCATGTTACTGCCATGTTACTAAAGCAAATCATTCATCATTCAATTTAAACAAGTATTCAACATTTAAGTTTATTGATCTTATAAAACACGTAGTAACAAACATGTTACTAAAGCAAAGCAAATCTTTTATCGTACATTTAATCATGTATTCAACATTTATTTTTAACACGTCATTCTCTTCATTTAAAGAATATGGTAATAAACAAAATATATAATTATATATGTCATAGTAACAAACATGTTACTAAAGCAAAGCAAACAGTTATCATACATTTTTTTAAAAAGTATTCAACATTTATTTAAGTTTATTCAACTTATAAAACACATAATTCTGTTCTTTTAAAGAATGTGGTAAAAACTGTGATTATATATGACATACTGTATAAAAATAAAATGTTTTACATTATTCTGGGGGCAATGATGTTCATACCTCGAATGAAATGTTTACAAAATATACCTAAGTTGGGAAATTAAGTCCTGCTTTGAGCTCTTCTCACTCACAAGAGTGAAATGTCACACACACACACACACACACACACACACACACACACACGCACACGTTGGTTTTTATGTTTTCTGGGGACGTTCCATAGTCGTAATGATTTTGTACTGTAGAAATCGTACACCTACCCATCAAGCAAAAATTCTGCAAACTTCCATTTTTAATAAATATTCTTTGTAAGTGATCTTATGACAACTCAAGAAGTTTCATCATAAATCACATTTACATTCTTATATCAGTGTAATACCTATGTCATTATACAATTTTGTATCATGATAAGCCATATAAAAAGCACGTGCATACATAAACATTTCAAGCTAAAGAGAAACTTATCTCTATTTTAAAGAATATGGTAATAAAATGTATAATTATATATATATATGACAGCATAGTAACACGTTACTGAATCAAATCATTTATCATACATTTTAAACATGTATTCAACATTTATTGACCTTATAAAACATCATTCTCTTCTTTTAGAGAAGATGGAAGCAAATAAAACTCTGATTATATATAACATGCTGTATAAAATAAACATTTACTATAGTTTTAGATGACAATATAAAAACGCCTTACATTTTTCAGAGTGCTTAGAGGTATGCTAGATCTTTACGCAATGACGTCCATTCTGCAAATGAAATGTTTCCAATAAAATAGATAAATATAAAAATAAAACAAAAATGTTTGTTGAAATATAAACAAAACTCGCAGCTCCTCTTTGGGTTAATCTCCAATGTGAAACTGAAGCTCTGCTTCAAGGCCCACTCAGAGACTCACTCAGAGTCTCTGCGGTCCATAACAGCTCATATGTCAAGTTAGTCTGCTACCCCTTTTCCAGAGTGTACGTCTTCATCTTAAAAATGTATTATTATTATTATTAGTAGTAGTATTACTAAAGTATAATCTTAAGAGTGTAAATAAGATCTTTCAAAATTAAAAGATTGTTTAGACGAAATCTTAAAGGTTTTAAATAAAATATTTTACTTATCTGTTTGCAAATTTATCTTAAATTATAATTTTTATTCGACAGTACCTGTTCAAATCTTAGTTTATCATTTTAAAGGAAACTTGTACTTAGTTTATTTTATCAGCTTATTCTGAACCAACCTTTATCAGCGTGATAAATATCATATACTATTGGTTATCTATACTGAAAAAATATACGTAAAAAGTTACAATATCCGATGTATCCGCTTTGTATGCCGGTCTTTGAAGAGAGATTTTATGACTTCACCGGGAATCTACCCCATAACGTTCCGGCTCATTTAAAATGTTTAAGTCAACTACAGACATGTGAAAAGCATTTACGAAATCATCCATGTCACCATGACATGCATTCTTTGGAGTTGTAAACTAGGCTTGAATGAATCAGCACATGTGAGGAACATCTTCTGTGGTTCAATTGGTCTCCTGAGAAATATTCAATTGCATTAAAAACCACAGAACAAGCTAAATGAAAAAGCGTACACCACACCAGACTCCTGGTGTCCTGCGTTAGAAAATACCTACACTGTTAAAACCTACAACGTTACATTTTAAGGTGGCTCGTTTTTCACGTATATGATTGTATGTATGTATATGATTTTACTTTTCTTATTTTTTACAAAAATTCAATTCAGTTCCTACTAAATATAAGGTCAAAACATGATATTACAAAAGAAATCATGTTGACAAATGTAGTTGTTGCAATGTTTTTAAAAGTTGGATTATTTAAAAAATAATCCAAAGAGATCCACACACACACACACACACACACACACACACACACACAATGAGGTCATTCAGGAAGGTCAGTAGTTCAGACTGGCATATGGAAGCTAGTTTTCAAACTTTTTCCAAAAACAAGTATTGAACATTTGTATAACACTTACTGATTTTAAATTTGTGTTGGATGGTGAAAAATCCACATTCTGAAGCATCTAAAGCATTAGACAAGCCCTTAAAAAAAGAGCCTGGAAGCCACGATACTCGTGCAAAAATAATAATAATAATAAAAAAAAAAATATATATATATATATATATATATATATATGTAATTGAATGAAATATGTTGAATGAATGTAAAATATGTTTTCTTTGTTCGGTTAAGAAGCTTAATCTAGACCCCCGTATTATTTAGACCCCTGAATAAGACCAGTTCCACTCGGATAATGAACACCTCGGGGAAAAATCATTTGAAATGTAAGTTTGTCAAAAAGAAAGAATAATATTTTATCTGGTTGTATTTAAAAATAAATAAAATCCCTTTCTTAAAACATTGCATCAAACTTATTTGGTAGCCTGATTCTCGTTTCATTGTGTATTCGCCGCATATTTATCAGACTTATAAATTAGCGTGATCCTTGGGAAGAAGTAATAAAAGTAAATCTTATAAAACAAAGAGAATCGATTAGTGACTTTGTTAGAACACAACAGATATGAAACTACATCTGGTAACCTTTTATTCAAGCTTTAAAGCAGGTTTATGCCTTAAAGAGTTGTATCAGCCGGTCTTGTTTCACCTGTTTATTACTATTATTATTATTATTATTATTATCCCTCTATAGGAGTAATTGAGAATTTACAGCTTAAAAAATAACTGACTTTATATTTTACATATATTTAGGAGTAAAATTCTTTTCCAAAATTTGTTTTCTTCATCTGACCTTTGACCTTTTTTTAGAGATCCATCATTTATAACTGACGTTGTCCCATTAGGGCAAATTATTTTTGCCAAATTGTCTGAAACTTCACACACAATCAAATGCTTTTTCACTATCTTAAAAGAAGTGAAATGGTCTTACTGGTTCAAAAAACATTAAAAATCTTTATGAACATTCAATTTTTTCTTGTGCTGCTATATTTGATTTGGTACTCATGTGTGAAAATGCCTAAAAGTTTACACAAATTCGGATGCAATTTCACTGCCTGAAAACTATGTCTTAGTGTTTCAAAACCATTAAAACAACTTTAACATTGTGTTTCATCTTGGAATTTCAAATAAATTATCGTAGCACAAGTGAAAGTCAACAAGACTCTTCATTTTCACTGTATCCCACATGTAGATGTTGACTTGTTCAGTCATCATTGGAGCATTGCTGCCTGTATAGTATAGTAATGCCAATAAACATAGGCATCTTTCCTGACCTCTGGTTGTTGTATGGATCACATCTTTCAAACTGGCATACAATAATGTACCCAAATGCCTGATTTCCACAACAACCTATTCTTCATCACTGCCCTCACCCTCATTGCTTCTATCCTCATAGGTTCCCAACAACTTGTTTTATTACTACAACCTGATTTTCTGATGCACTCATATCACTATCATCAATACTTTCTGAAATAAGTACAAATTTGTCTCACCATCTTCCAAAAATGAACCTAAAACACATGCATAAAGGCTATTATACTGCTCGCCAATGCTGGTCAATAATGCCAGCTACAGCAAATACGCATTGCATAATAGGACTTTGTCAGTTATGCATGACGTTCAGATTTGTTGGTCTCTAAGTTGTTTTTATAAAAGTGCATTAAAAATGACAAATCTTTAGAAAACATATTTGGATGTACAATTATATTTTTTTATAACTTGAATTTATATGTATTTTGTAGTCTAAAATGAGCTCAATATGGAGCCTTGAGAGCATGTGACCTAACATGTGCTAATGTCTCCTTTACTACTTAGTTACCAAAAATGTGAAGCACATGGCTAATAAATTTATATTTTACTGGTTGAAGGGGATGTCATTTGACATCACTAAAATAAAATTTTGTTGGTTGAACATTAATATTGTATTCTAGATGCAATTTTCTTAGCGTCATTTATAAATGATGATACCCTATAGAGGGTTGTTATTATTATTATTATTATTATTATTATTATTAATAATAATATGTAATCACATAGATATAGAGTAGATATAGAATAAACCTTGTCGTCCGTGCTTTCCCCCGATACAGACCCCAAAGGTAATATCCAAACAAGATCTATATAATGCATACAGAATATAGAAAACCCTCTCTCGATCTACTGTGACTGTCATTTTATTAATTCAAATGACCAGGATTATGGATAACGCTGTACACATTTTGTTTGTTGGACTGTATATGTCATTAGGTGAGGCCTTTTCTCTAAGAGCCGTCAGCATTCAGCGTTTATAGAAATAAATGAAATTAAGAAAATTTCTACTTGAGAGCTACTTTGACTAAGTTGGTATTACTTTTAGGACAATTATCCAACTCCATATCCATACGATGAACCGTCAACACGAAAAGTAAGGCTTGCGGATTTACACATACAACTGAAACATATCCCGCCATCGAGCTCAAAGCTACACATTCAATAAAGTTTGAGGTTGTGCATGCTATTGAAAAGGCTACAGACACAAAATATAAAGGAATTTTGTGAGAGTAAAACCTCAAAGAGAACTCAAGAGACCAAATCACTAAGAAAATTGCCATGTGTAAACACTGAATTATAAATGAATTTTTCCTTACACCACTAGATTTAGAACTCTTGTTCAAGATAGCTGATGACGATATTCACATTTTATTTGTCATACCAACGACTCGTTTCTTTCAACATTTCCGCTTGAGATTAAAATGTAGGCCTGCCTGTACTTCCCATTGGTCATAAGCATAAGCATCTTCCGAGTGCTAATATTTTTCTTTTTTGTCCACTTTTGGCATTTTTGCTAGCGGGAATATGTTGACTTTTCGTAATGTGATCACAATTAAGAGCCATAACATTATACTACATTCCCTTTGAAAAGGTTATAGACGTAGTTTTTATACAGGAAATATGTTTGCAGAACAGAAATATGTATTGGTATAACAAATACCTAATACTGAAATCCTCTCTTCTAAACTATTGTTAAAGTTTTAATGTTGATTTTGATGGCCTACCCCACTAGCTGATGCCACTCTATACTTTTTTCATTGTTTGTTTTTAGATGAAGACTATTCTCAGAGTTTGGTCAATCATGCCGCGAGTGTTCGCAGAAAAACATGAACAGATACAGTATAAGATAATTAAATGAAAGTCAAAAGAGTGTTTAAACTGAGATTGTACTTTAGAGCTTTTTCTGGTCAGACTACAAAGCGGCCGCGAGACATAAGGCATCGATCTTACTATTTCACCGTTACATCCATTTCATTTAGAGCACATAAAGTTACGCATTACAAGTTGAAGATGGTGTGGAAACACTATTTTCTGTGTAAGTGTCCCTAAACATGACTTTAATAAATCACCGTTGTTTTAAGCGAAAGCGATGATTCAGTCCGTTTTATTCAATCATTGTGTTTTAGGTATACGCCTTTCAGGTTTGTTCCAGGGAACAGGTACAACTGCAGCTGTCTGTTCTTTAATAAATTATGCAGCCAGCAGTTTTTAACATTTCTCTTAATTTTTCACAAATGCAAATGTTTGTTTAGCTTAAATATTAGTTTTTAGTCAGTTACAAAAGTGTCAGGCATGATGCTTATATGTATTTTTAAATAATTATGATAAAGTTACAGGTTTCTTGGGCGAACACTTGACAGAGTGTTACTCAATCAGTCCTCCACGTTATCTTTTAGAATCAGAACAGAATCATAATCAGAAAGAGCTTTTATTGCCAAGTATGCTTGCGCATACAAGGAATTTGTTTTAGTGTCATAAGCTTCCAGTTCACAGAGACAACAACACACAGACAATAAACATAAAATGAGAATAAAAAATATACATATGTAAATATAAATAAACAAAAAATGAAAAAGAAAAATAATTTGAAACAAAGAAATTATATGTACAGTTGTGCTATAGATGATAGAATGGAATAGAATAGAAGGAGATGCAGGGATGTACTAGGATGGAGGTGGTAGCAAATAAATATGAGGTTATTGCACATTGTTATTGCATAATGGGGGAGGGGGGGGGGGG
>JAFVLL020041149.1:0-26151 GCA_021397915.2 Tor tambroides | reverse complement strand
AGGGTATAGAGGGGGGCCGGGGAGGATTCAACCTTCTCGCCCCCCTAAGGAACCTGATGACCAGGTCATGCTTCCCTACCGACTTACCTTCCACGGGGTCGTGGTTAGCAGCAATCGCAGCGACATAGACCTTCAGGGTGGAGGGAGACAGCCTTCGCTCCAACCCTAGCTGCAAAAAGGAAAACACAACTCTGATTGGGCATCTCCGGGGGTCTTCTCGGCGAGAAGAACACCACTCAACGAACAGGTTCCACTTCAAGGCGTAAGCGTGTCTCATAGACGGTGCTCGCGCCGAAGTGATGGTGTCAACTACCTCTCGGGGTAGGTCACCTAGAACCTCTGCATCCCGTCCAGGGACCAGACATGAAGTTTCCAGAGGTCTGGACACGGGTGCCACAGGGTGCCCCGTCTCTGAGTCAGTAGATCTTTCCTTAGATGAATCTGCCAAGGAGGGGCTGTTGCGAGGAGCATCAGTTCTGGGAACCAGGTCCGGTTGGGCCAATAGGGCGCAACCAGCAGGACCTGCTCCTCGTCCTCCCTGACTTTGCACAGTGTCTGTGCGAGAAGGCTCACTGGGGGAAACGCATATTTGCGCAGGCCCCACGGCCAGCTGTGTGCCAGTGCATCCGTGCCGAGTGTTCCCTCGGTCAGGGAGAAAAACAACTGGCAGTGAGAGGTTTCTGGAGAGGTAAACAGGTCTACCTGAGCGGCTTCGAAACGACTCCCAATCAGCTGGACCATCTGGGGATGGAGTCTCCATTCTCCCGGGAGCACAGCTCGCAGTTCGTCGGCCACACGGTTGAGCAGACCCGGAACGTGAATGGCCCGAAGGGACCTCAGAACCCTCCCACTCCAAAGGAGGAGGTGGCGGGCGAGTTGGACATGCAACAGGGGAGCAGACCACCTTGTCGGTTGATATACACAACGGTCGCAGTGTTGTCCGTCCGGACCAGCACGTGCTTGCCTCGTAAGCGTCCCTTGAGACGGTTCAAGGCAAGGTGCACTGCTAACAACTCTAGGCAGTTGATGTGCCAGTGCAGTTGGGGGCCCGTCCATACCCCCGATACTGCATGCCCGTTGTACGTGGCCCCCCAGCCGGTGGTAGAGGCATCCGTGTAAACCACAGCATGCCTGGAGACCTGCTCTAGGGGCACTCCCGCCCGGAGAAAAGCAAGGTCTGACCACGGGGTGAAGGTTTGGCGGCAGGCCGGTGTAACTTGGACCCGGTGAGTGCCGCGTTGCCACGCCCACCTCGGGACTCGGCCATGAAGCCAGTGCTGAAGCGGTCTCATATGAAGCAGCCCGAGCGGTGTGATTGCCACTGCAGCTGCCATACGCCAATCGTCGAGATAGTTAAGGATGTGAACCCCTTGCTCTCTGAGGGGAACAAGAACCCCCTCCACAGCTTTTGTGAAGACACGGGGGGGACAGGGACAGCCCGAAGGGCAGGACCTTGTACTGATATGCACGTCCTTCGAACGCAAACCTCAGAAATGGTCTGTGGCACGGAAGGATTGACACATGAAAGTACGCGTCCTTCAGGTCGATCGCTGCAAACCAATCTCGGGGACGGATGCACCCGAAGATGCGTTTCTGCATCAGCATTTTGAACGGTAACCGATGAAGGGCCCGGTTCAAGACACGCAGATCCAAGATCGGTCGTAACCCACCGCTTTTCTTGGGTACAATGAAGTAGGGGCTGTAAAACCCTGCCTTCATATCGGCTGGAGGGACCGGCTCTATCGCGTCCTTCGCCAGCAGGACTGCGATCTCCGCACGCAAGACAGGAGCGTCGGCCGCCTTCACCACTGTGAAGCGGACGCCACTGAACTTGGGGGGACGCCGGGCAAACTGAATTGCATAGCCGAGGCTGATGGTCCGCAGAAGCCAGCGAGACGGGCTGGGTAGCGCTAGCCAGGCACCCAGATACCATGCAAGTGGGACCAGCGGAACCACCGCCGTACCCGCAGTGGGGCAGCGAGGTGGAACGCAGGGACCCGGCTCGGGCGGCTCGTGGGCGGACCAAAGAGGGGTCTGAGTGTGCGGTGCATCACTTACCTGGTTCCACGGTTGGGCAGACGGTGCGTGAGTAGGGCCTCTGATGACACTCTCAAACCGCCCGCTGCTGCCTACTGGCGACCGAGGTGGATGAGTGCGGTCCGGTGTTGGTCCGTCCGCAACTCTCCGTGCCCTCTTGGGACCCAGAGATAGAGGAAAGTGCTCTTTTAGGGCCGACGGCGGGACAAAACGAAACAAAAGATTCTCCACCTGGCCCTCCTAACGGGGGAGGGAGTGGTGCATTCACCATCTCCCGAAGAGCAACTTCCTCCATCTCTGGGTCGCCTGTCTCAGGGCCGCTTGCTCTTACGCTTACCACCACGTTTGACGGGAGCCTGGACGGGCGGGGCGGCCTGCCTATGCCCAGCTCCACGGCGCTGCTTGGGTGGAGGCTGCTGCGACTGCTGCGCGGGAGCAGGGGTGGATGTAGAGGGCCACCCTCGGCGATGAGCAGGCTGGGGTGCTGCGGCCGGCGGGCGGGTGGAGGCAGCAGCTGCCCGCCGGGGCAGGATGTGACGAATCGCCTCAGTCTGCCACTGTGCGGCCGAGAACTGCTGGGCAAAGCTCTTGACGACGAAGAGGCCGGTCTGGGACACGAGGGCATTAAGGAACCAAACTTTATCGGCGTCCCTCATGTCGGCCAGACACAGCCAGAGATGGCGCTCCTGGACCACAAGTGTGGACATCGCATGACCCAGAGAACTTGCAGTGACCTTCGTCGCTCGGAGCGCGAGGTCAGTTGCGGTTCAGAGCTCTTTCAGAACCTCCGGATCGTGACCACCCTCGTGCAGGTCCTTCAGTGCCTTGGCCTGATGAACCTGCAGTAACGCCATGGCGTGTAAAGCAGAGGCAGCTTCTCCACAGGCCGCATAAGCACTGCCGGTCAGGGCCGACGAATGCCTACAGGCCCGGGAGGGGAGCGACGGTTTGCCCCGCCAGGTGGCAGCGGTGTTCGGACACAACCGACCACTTTACCAGAGGGACTTCCGTATACCCCCGCGCTGCCCCACCATCTAGGGTGGTGAGGGAGGACGAGCCACCAGGGTGGTTTCTGGCAGTGAAAGGTGCCATCCATGCCTGGTAAGCTCGTCATGCACCTCCGGGAAGAAAGGCACCGGGGCGGGGTGCTGAGAACCAGCGCGAGCCACCCCGAGAAACCAATCGTCCAACCTCGAGGGCTCGGGACGCGGTGGAGGTTTCCACTCGAGCCCTACCCTCTCGGCGGCCCGGGAAAGAATAGCCGCCATTTCCAGATCAGATTCAGGCATTGCCACCGTCCCAGAGGGCGGCAGCGCAGCCGAATCCTCTTCTCCAGAAAGCTCCCCCTCCGATGCAGTGATCAACATCCGGTTGTCAGGAGGAGTGCCGAAGAATACTGCTGGTATGCTCTTTGAAGACGGCTCAGCGCGTTCCTTTGGCACCTCGACTGGCTGCGGAGCACAAGAGGAGCGATGGTCCCCCGAGGGTTGGTTCCCTGGAGGGTTTTCCACCACTGTAACCCTCAGACTGCCCATGCTACTGCCCGAAGTAGTCCTCGCCTGGCTGCCGCCAGGACAAAAGCTCAAACTGGTGTTGGAGCGCGCTGAACTCGTCGTCACTCGAACAGATTTGGTAGGAGCAGAATGAAATAACCACTCGGCTCCGAAGCGAAAAGCTGGTATGTGTTGCACCTGCTGCCTATTTATGCTCGCACTGTCATCAGCGGCAGCTGGATGCAATCATCGCATGCCAATGTGGATTGGCTCGTTTAGTTTACACTCGAAGTGGATTGGTCTCTCTAAGCAAGATCCCATTTGTCGGTCACCGACGTGACTCGGAGTGACCGACTGATGTGGAACATGAGTTACTGCAAGTTAGCTGAAACAAAAAAGAATGAATTATTGAACATCCATAAATAAAACATTAATGTTGTAAATAAAATAAGTGAGGTTTGCTTGAGTGCATGTTATGCAGCTTCTAAACTGGGCGGCTTCAGAATTTAATTAACTTTGTTTGAAGAAAGTGTCCACTATAACAAAAAAGGACAATAATCATCTTATGTCTTCTTTAGGGTTTTTGAAATAGCATTAGGAATGTATTTACTTCGATTATAAACCAATTCAAAACTGGTAACCATTGCATGTCTTATTGTATATGTTATTTTTTAATATTCACACATTGCTTTTTTTTGTGTTAAATTTATAGAATATTAAAAATATAAAATATTGCCTAGCTGTGGTTGTCAGAACTTTACCATAAATAATACAATTACAATATTACAAGCAATAAAGAAGGCATTTTGGTGACTGTATGTAACACTATACATCATTAAATAATATAATATTAATTATATTACATATAAAATACAAATATATTAAATAATTAAATATATAATGAAAATATTGATATTAAATCTATTAATTATATATTAACTCGTATCACGTTTAACTTAGTAAAATATTTTTATAACTGTAAAAATATAATGCCACAAGTGATATGTTGGAAGGCTACACAATGATATATATTTTACAATATTTTACTGTAAAAAATTATTTATTCGTTTGTTAAAGATAAAATAGGTCAAGCAATTTTTACCTATTTTTACTTCAAAAACATTTTTCATATTTACATTCATATTTTACAGTACACGTATTGTCTTACGTTATCAATCAACAGGTTTTACTGTAGCATTTTTATGTTATTTCTGTATTCTGTGTTTCATAAACTTCTTTATTCTTGATTTAAGATTAGAAAAATCTGTTTCCTAAGCATACAGGATAGGATTCTGAGTTAGGATGTTTCTGTTATCCAGAAGTATAGGTCTGATGCTATATATGCATTTATGAGGAAGTATGAATACTGCTGGAGGTTGTGAATTATGAGAGCTGGCATGAACGTGATTTCTTTTTTAGGGGAAGGTTTGATTTTTTTTTTTTTTTTGGTCTCAGGTGCTGTAAGTCTGCTTTAACATGTAGTAGGCAGAACCAGGCCACACTATATGACCACATAAATCTGGCCCTAGTGGATCTACATGCCATGGAATCAAAACAGCGCACATACATCCTGGTTACAAGAGGATCCATCCTCTGGTTATTCTTGTAAGCGCTGGCACCAATTTTACTGCTGCTCTTTGATTTTCCCCTCAGAGAAAATCTGAGGATACTTCACATCTTAGAAAATCAGCTAAGAATATGTACAGTCAGAGAGCTTAAATCCACCATGCTTTGTGATTCTGCTAATCTTCATTCAAATACCTGTGAACGAGAGTTAGAAGAGAGAAATGCGCAATCAGCTTTTTCCTGACAGCATCCCAATCTCTTGGCTGTCGAGAAAAGAGCATTATTTGGTTTATCCATCTTTAGGCAATCAAACGTCTTTTTAAAAGTCATCCGAATCAAATTGACCTGACAAAGTAATCAAATCAATTGATTCGAAAGGAACGTAATGCTAATGAATAAAACAGTGAGGGAAATATATCGGATTATACATGAGAATAAACAGCCAGAGGTATCCCACATTCACAGCAGTTTTGTCCCAAAGTTCACAGCAATTCTTTGACATAAAGGTACAAGTGAATTAAATATTTAGTGAGTGAATAATGCAGCACAACCTCAGGTTAGTTGACAGTTACTATTACAGAAGCCTTGATTGTGCACTTGTGTTCTTAAAGGGGAGTGCTCTCAAAAGAAAGAGCCCAGGTACAGCCCTCAGTCCAGGACATTTTTCCCCCATTAGTTGTTAAAGGTGATGAGGCATAGCTAATTCATCAGCACTGAAAGTAACATTTGCGTCTCTTTTATTCCTTAAAAGCTTTTCACCTTTGAAAGTCAGACAGGGAAGCTAGAGGTCTTTCAACAGGAAGCACTGAAGCCATTACCATCATTATAGAACAAAGCTCTGTGGCTAGAAGGGAGAAAAAAAGACGTCATTCCTTTCATAATAATTTGGCCAGTGTCTTAACTGTCATGTCCTGTTTTCATAAAAGTCAAGGGAAGCGGCAAGTGTTTGACTCAAAAAAATGAGAGCGGGTTCTTTTTTGAATTAGGACTATGAGAAACAGATTTTGATTTTGTGTTCTGTTCTCTGCACTCAAAAATAATTCTGTTGCTGAAGTTAATTCAGTTGGCTGAGCACTGGAAATGGGTTTTCTTAACATTAAATTAAACTGTGAACTCTATTCAGATACCTATTGTAGCAAAAACTAAATTAATTAAAACAATAAAATTAAACGTGTCAAAGTAACCCAACTGAATTTCTTGCAGTCAGCTGTTAGCACATACTAAAGGTTACTTTAATTTAACATATGTAAATACAGTACATGATAATGGAAAAAGCACAAGGAAGACTGGTCACATTCAGATACCTGTAGTGACTATTGTTTGAGGAAAACAACAACAAGCTAACTTTTCATACTCATTCTTAAGCTTAGCTGAAGCTTCCCGCCACACAGTGATAATGTCACGTTCCCTATTTTGTGTCTTGTTTTAGACTTATGTTGAAACTCTGGTATTTTAATTTTACCTGTTCTAGTCATGTAGTCCATTGTAGTTTATTTGTTGAGTAGCTCCTTGATTGTTCTCACCTGTGTCTTGTTACCCTGATTGGTCTGTGTGTATTTAAGCCACCGCGATTTGCAACTGTTTTACATTTTGGCAAATTCGTATGAATTTGTACAATCTTATTGGTACGTTTTTATACAAACTGCTTACTTCCTGTTTAGGATTAGGTTTGGGGGGTGGGTTGACATTCATGATTTTGTTCTAAAAATCATACATTTTTCATATGAATCAATTCGTAGGAATTCATAAGAAACTGTCAATTTGTAAAATAGTTACTTTTATGAGATCATGTGCACAGATCTTGTGCAATATTTCATTAAATAACAAAACAAGTATTGTTTGATTCCATGATGACTTTAATTTCGACATTTTCCCTCCCAACCCAATCTCATGCAAAGCATGCCTAATCATAGTTTTAACTTTTTTTTTTTTTTTAATTTAAGTGGACTGTATTGGCTCACTTTAAGTAAAGAAACTAGGTAAGCAGTATTAGCAAGGTCAGAAATTAATGTGATGGCAAAAAATGCCACCAAAAAAAAAAAAATAAAAAAAATTGTATATGACGAGCCATTTGCCCAAAACACAGATACAAAACACAAAAACGTTTTTATATGTATTCTATTAATTGACATTAATAATCATTCTTACAATATAAAGAGCAATAATTGACAATAACAGTTTTTAACATAATATTGAATTTCATATGAATTTCAGGGAACAAAATTTGTCCATTAATGGAAAAGATCATTTCTGACCCTGGTGTGTAGTAATACAAAAACATGATTTAATCTGGTAGGTTACCGGGATATCAAATTAATAACAACACTTAAAAATGCCAATTTTTAAGTAGTCTTATAAAAGAAAGTTAAGTATACCACTAAATAATAAAATAAAATGAAATAAAAAATGGGTTAATGAGAATTTATTTTCAACTTTTCAGTGTACACTGTAAAAATAATTTTTCAAACCTTCAAATAAAACGAAGAAGATTACTGAGCTACCTTTTACTTCTTACACTTTTACACTTTATTACCCTTTATTTTAAGGTGTCCTTGTTACACGTTACATGTACTTACTATTATAATAACACTTAATTATGCATAATTACATGCAAGTAACTATAAGCCAAACCATAATCCTAACACTAACCATATAGTAAGTACATGTAGTTAATTAATATTGTTCAGTACTTGTAAATGTATAATTACACTGTAACAAGGACACCTAAAATAAATGTCTTTTTTTACTTCAAAATCTCACGTTTAATTCCATGTACGTGGCATTTCTTTGTACTTAATTTACTAGCAATTTCTGAGTTAAAACTGTTTCAAAGTAAATCCAACACCAATTTTGCGTACTATAGGAGAATAAAACATCATAATATGAACAGGCCATGTTAGCATGTGTGATGAAGTGCAGTAACTAAAATAGGTCATGTTTGTTAGTAAACTCGGCATCTTCCAGGAGTTAAATGCTCTAGTTTCCCATTTGGTTTCCCTGTGTGTACTGCACATCCTCAGAAATATTCTGTTAATCTTTACAAGCGAGCAGAGATGACAGTGTACTTAACAGGGGAGTAAGAACATCAAATTATGTGGCTGATGGAATGAGACGGATGCAGCTTTGTCAGCATTATTCCAGCAGGTGTCATTCTACGTAACACGAGGAATGAATCTGGGCTGACAGCACATCGTTTTGCTAACTTCCAAAACTATATTAGACCACTTTACATCCTTTCAATCATATGCCATCTAAGCCCCGCCCTCTAAAGACATGTCAACCAATCAAATAACAGCAACCTAAATACATAAAAAGTAGAGAAATACAGAAAGTTTACTGATTGGCTTTAGAACGTTTCAGCAGATATTTATTCATGGTTTAGCAAAATAACAACAAGAGATCCTGAAACCAAGTGAGGTTTAGCAGAAAGAAAAAGCAGCCAGTCAGCATTATTTTCATATGTGTCATTTAATTCTTCATTAAGTCATTACGCTCTGCTTTTATCATTGCACAAGGCACCCTAAAGCACTAGCCTTGTTCATTTGTCAGCACTTTAGTCTTGTTAAACGGGATAACGCACAAAGAGATAAGCGTGGATAAAGGAACACATGAATGCCTAGCAGAACTGAGAGGGCTATGTGCAAACTTGGATCTGCCTTTCCTACTTAAATCATCCTTAATTGCCTTTATTTCAGTTGTCATAGCAACTGAGCAGATCTTTTGTGGGTTTGCTGAGGGGGGGGTTGTAATGACTCTCAGCTTTATGGGTCCACAAACATACTGTGAAGTACAGGAACACAAGCACAACACATCAGGGGCCGAGAGACTCCTCATGTGGAGGAATGTGAGGACAGAAGCAGTCTGACTTGGCGATCTCCGCGATCCTGCGCTATTTTGTTTAATTTGAAGGTTGGAACAACATTTGTTAGCGTGGTAGGGATAGAAATGTTTTAGCAATGGAAGAAAAAAGCAAAGCTGTGATGACTTTCACCCCCATTGTGTCCCTGAAGAGTACGGCAGCCTGAAACAAATATTACAAAGTGATGCTACAAAACTGCTGGCTGGAGCTGAAAAGCCCAAGTGCTCATTGCATTTCACTGGAGCCCAATTAATACTGCATTGGGAGAGTCAGCGTTTTCCTCAGCGTTAAGATAACAGCTCGGTTAATTCAGTGAATGATGGATCATATTAAAAAATGATTAACCAAAACTGCTTTTGCTTTGGACTCTCACTAATTGGTATGTGTTCTCGCTAACTCACCCACTGCTTATTAATGCAGGTTTAAATGAAGAACATATTGGCATGATATGACCAGGTGCGGTTTGCTGGCAGGAACAAGAGCATTTTGTTCATTTATTACATAAAGAAAGCCCAATGGATGGATAAATGGAGAAAATTATGCTTATTTTTAAGACAATTAAAGTGATAGTTCACCCAAAAATGAAAATTCTGTCATTTACTCAACCGCCACTTGTTCCAAACCTGTATGAATTTCTTTCTTCTGTTGAACACAAAAGATGATGTTTTGAAAAATGTGGTTAATCAAAGATTTGATGGTAGCCATTGACTTCTACAGTATTTTTTTCATACTATGGAAGTCAATGGCTACCGTTAACTGGTTATTAACATTCTTCAAATGATCTTTTTTGTAATGCATTAAGATGCATATGATTGGGTGGATGGATGGAGAAAATTATGCTTTTATTAATTAATTAATAATGCTATTAATTTTAGGACCATTAAGCTTCTTTGTATTGATGTATTATTTTCATGGCAAGCATAAAACAAATAAAATAAAATACTTTTTTTTTTTCATTTAATCATCATTTATTATTATTATTATTTTAGAGAAAACTCTATAATGCCTGAATGGATGCATATTTTTAGGACCACTAAGATTCTTTGTATTCATGTTTTATTTTCATGACAATTAAGCATGTGTACCACCAAAAAAATAAATAATAAAATAAAAACAAAATAAAATATTTTCATTTAATCATTTATTTTTGTTAGTTTATTTAATGTATTTATTGCATAAAGAAAGCCCTATAATGGATGGATGCTTATTTTTAGGACCACTAAGATTCTTTGTATTCATGTTTTATTTTCCTGACAATTAAGCATGTGAATAAAATAAAAAAAATAAAAATGTTTTCATTTAATCATCTTTTTCTCATGACAATTAAGCATGTGTATCACTAAAACATAAAATAAACTTATTTAATTATCATATATTATTTATTTTATTACATTACATTTACATTACATGTAGTCCTTTAGCAGACACTTTTATCCAAAGCGACTTACAAATGAGGACAATAGAAGCAATCAAAACCAACAAAAGAGCAAACAACATGCAAGCGCTATGACAAGTCTCGGTTAGCCTAACGCAGTACACATAGCAAGGTTTTTTTTTTTTTTTTTTTTTTTAAGAAACAAGTAGATAGAATAGAAAAAAGAAAGCTAGTGTTAGTTTTTAAAGAAAAACTAGCAGTTAGAGAATAAATATGCAATTGATAGAGGGTCAAGGGTGTGTTTTTTTTTTTTATAAAAACAAGGCAGTGTAATGAGGAGTCAGAAGCGATCGGATCCATTTGCAATGTTTAATGAGATCAAAGTCGAACAGGCAAAGGTCATACAACGGTGTCAGGAATAACACAGGAATCAGAATCGTAAACAATACCAGGCAGAGGTCAGGGCAGGCGGCAGGCTGGATACAACAGGTTCAGAACAAAGGCAGTAAGGCGGGCGGCAGAGATTCTCAAAGGTAACAGCAGTCCAGGGTCATACACAGAATAACAATCAGAATATACGCTCAGAAATGTCAGGCAGGCTAAACAAGACTTCGCATTGTATGGAGGTGTGAGTGTGGCTTAAGTAGGGGAGATGATGAGAACCACCTGGCGGTGATTAGTCCTAGGTACGGGGCAGATGGGAAATGGAGTTCGTGAAATGGTTAATACTCGGGTGAGGGCGCCCTCTGGTGGCGATCAGAGAGAGCCACAGAGGCCTGGCTTGTGACAGGCAGATAGATAAAATAGAATTAGAATAGAGAGGGCTAGAGTTAGAGGGTTAAATAAAGATGGAAGAGATGTGTTTTTAGCCATTTCTTGAAGATGGCTAAGGATTCAGCTGCTTAGATTGTGTTTGGCAGGTCATTCCACCAGGTGGGAACAGTTAGTGAAAAAGTCAGTGAAAGTGATTTTGTGCCTCTTTGGGATGCACAATAATGCATCGTTCACTTGCAGAACACAAGCTTCTAGAGGGCACATAGGTCTGAAGTACTGAATTTAAGTAAAGGGGTGCAGAGCCAGAGGTGGTTTTGTAGGCAAATATTAATGCCTTGAATTTTATGGGAGCAGCTATTGGTAGCCAGTGCAAATTGATGAACCGAGGTGTGACGTGCGTTCTTTTCGCCTCATTAAAGATTAATCTTGCAGCGGCATTTTGGATTAATTGTAGAGGTTTGATGGAATTGGCTGGAAGACCTGCCAAGAGAGCACTGCAATAGTCAAGTCTGGACAGAACAAGAGCTTGAACAAGGAGTTGTGTTGCATGTTCAGAAAGAAAGGGCCTGATCTTCCGAATATTGTATAAAGCAAATCTGCAGGACCGGGCAGTTTTAGCAGTGTGGTCTGAAAAATTCAGCTTATCATCAATCACAACTCCAAGGTTTCTGGCTGTTTTTGAAGGAGTTATGGTTGATGAGCCTAACTGGAAGGTGAAATTGTGATGAAGTGATGGGTTTGCTGAAACTACAAGCAGTTCTGTCAGTTCTTATTAGTTAGTTTATTTAATTTATTTATTGCTTAAAGAAAGCCCTATAATGGATGGATGGATGCTTATTTTTTAGGACCAATAAGATTCTTTGTGTAATGTTTTATTTTCATGAAAATTAAGCATGTGTACCACCAAAAAATAAATAAATAAATAAATTAAATTAAATTAAATTAAATTAAATTAAATTAAATATTCACTCAATAGGGTATGTTGACAGGCTTTATGAGACTTACCCATAAATGGTTTTTAAGCTCTATTAACTCACACTGAAGAATGGGCTTTGTACTTACACATATAGTGTGGTACGGTTTTATAAAGTTCAAAATAATATTTCTTGACCATTAGCACAAAGCATGGCATTTTAAGAGAACGTTGCAAAACAGGTAGTGTTACAGGCTTTAGTTTCAACATGACAACCAGTTTTGAAGACATTTTGTTGCATAATCCTTTATGACATGTAATTGGAGAGTTTTATGCACACAGTCATTTATATTTCAGATTCATTTAAACAAGTGTTACAGACAGAAGGACATTTATAAAGGTAAGAGGTCTTGGCTATTTCTAGCTTTATTAGTTGATTGGAAGTCATTGACGAGCAGGCAGCTTTGCTCATGGGACGGCTACAACTTTCAGGATCCGTCAGTAAGGCCAATTAGAAAGCCAGCAATGGCACTACTGAGAGTGTTTTTATGCTTAGTTCTCCAGCCTCCTCCAGCGAAGCTGTCAGCCCTGTCCATGCGAGAGATGGGCTCGGGTATACCTACAGTCAAAGCTCCATATCCCCCCCTCGGTTCCTCTCCACAACCTCTGCTAGGCTTGCATATCTAATGCATAATGCATTAAATAATGTGATCAATAATTTGTAATCTGACAATTAGCAATGTATTTCTCGGCTGAAACCAGAGAACGAAGGCCATGTTGAGGTGATGTTTTTTTAATGTTATTTTATTCAGTCGTGCAACCAAAAAGGAGAGAGACCAATGAGAAACATTGCCATCCAGGCTGTTGGGGAGGTAGTACACATTATGGGTGAAGTGTGTCTTGAAGAGCTTTCTTCATGCATCGGCAGTGCCACAAAAACTTCAGTGGTGGTGCTTACAAAACAGATAATGCAAGTGTGTGAATGCATTATGCATTAGAGTTCACATACAATGAATAGTAGCTGCACAGGAGATTCAGATACAGATCGCATTTTACCTACTGCATCATATTACATCCTTTATATTAGCTAGAAATAGAATAAAGTTAGAAAAATGGTTTTGGTCTCAACATTTGTACCATTTAACTAAGCCTACGCTGCAGAAACAGGCCGTTATTCCATTAAAGATAGCATAAAAGTGAAAAGATTATGCATTTGAGTGCTGTTCTAGAACTTTTTAGGACAACAAGGAGCATCCGTGTGTCCTAATGGTTTGTGTTTAATCTAATTCAATTTGCATGCTCAACAGTGCAGAATGCAAAACAAGAAACAAGAGCAACACAGCATAAGCTCTGGTTCCTTCACTTATTTAGGCAGTATGTTGTCTTCTTAGCTATTGACAGAAACACTGTTCAGACATCTCTCACAACTCCAGTCCCTATTCATTGCAATATGTTTTCGTTGCTCATGAAAAAGAGAATGCTCTATCTTTGCACCTATTTATTTCTTTATTTTGTCTTTATTTTATGTATTCATGTTTGAAAGAAAAAAGTTTTTTCCCCTCACGTAAATAAATAAATATTTATTACCATGCATTTTCATTGTATGAAAAATTGCATGACATTTTGTTCCCAAGAAAAAGGAATATGACTTAGCAGCAACATTTAGGTGGGTAGATGATGACAGTTTTCAGTTTAAAGCATGCTGGGTGAAAAGTGTGACTAGATTTCTGAACATTTTATTTCTGCAACAGCATTTTAAATAAACACTGTTTTTTTTTGACGTGACATGTGGCCAAGTATGGTTACCCATACTCGGAATTTGTGCTCTGCATTTAACCCATCCAAGTGCACACAGAGCAGTGAGAAGTGAACACACACACAAACACACTGTGAACACACACCCAGAGCAGCCAATGCTGCAGCACCCAGGGAGCAGTTGCCTTGCTCAAGGGTCTCACCTCAGTTGTGGTATTGAGGGTGGAGAGAGCACTGGATATTCACTTCCCCCACCTACAATCCCTGCCAGACCTGAGACTTGAACCCTTGACCCTCGGGTTACAAGTCCAACTCTCTATCCATTAGGCCACGACTGCCCTAATTACACATACAATAATCAATACAATAAAATCTAAAGGGGATTCATTTGACTCAAAAGAAGAAAAAAAAAGGAAAAATAAAGGAAGGGTGATGTTTCAATTAGTCTTCGCCCAGAGACTGTTGGCTGAAAATCTGATGCATAAGACACAAAATAAAAAACGCTTCAGGAGTTTTCACTACATTTTCATGCCCCTAAACATGATGCAGAACAAAACGAACTGTGATTGGTTATTTTATATGTCGATCAGACAGCCTCTTGGGCGGTTCTTGGCCAATGAAAGCCTCTATGGAGTCCAGACACTCTGCCATCAGTTTGAAGGTCTGGCTACGAGAGAGTATGTTTGAGTTGGCATGACACTTCTGCAGTCTTGAACAGAAGCTGTGTTGAGGGCTCTGAATTTTGACAGTTCATTTGCTATCCCAACCCATCTTTATTCTAAAAGAACGATAAAGTTACTTTCAGAGCACACACACACACACACACACACAAATACATAGTACAAAAAAATGAGGACAATGCCAAAATAAATCCTAAAATTAGCTCTAAAAGCTGACGGAAATAATTGTTGACAGTCACCAAAAACAGCCACTGATGCACAGAAATGGCTGATGCACAATGCAGCATCATATGCTACATTGTAACCTTGTGTTGATATCTAAAATAAGAGTCACATGTCAGTCATATTATCTACCCCATAACCTCCTGATACATATTAGAAAAAGACCACACACTTTCATCTTGCAAATTCCTCAATGCTGCAGAAAAATTAAGTGATTAAACAAGCCTTCTGTGGCCTAATCAGTTTAATTGGAGCATGTGTTGTATAATCAGGTCATTAAATCTATAGATCATCTGTCATGTGCTTCTCCTTCTCCAATCATGATCTTCTTTCTAATCTCTTCATCCTCAGCAGTTTTATTCCTGATAGTTGTGCATTCCAGAGAGCTTCTAATTAACCAGCTTTAGCAAGCATGCTTTGAAGTTAATTACACTTCCAGAGACCATTACTGTACACAAGCTCCAATACAGCATCATGACTCATGCATGTGGCCATGTACAGGAGCATTCCGGGTTCAGCACAAGTTAAGCTTATCAATAGCATTTGCAGCAAAATGGTGATTACCACACAAAATAATATGGGAGTAAATGGGGCCAATTTTCAAAGGAAATTGATCAAAGAACTTACATTAATTCTAATGTTAAAACATGTATTACTTGAGCTTCAAAACTGTGATGTTTGTAATTTTTAGAGTCATTTTAAGGAGTTGTGCTGTTATGGATATAACTAAGGCAGATAGTACATTTTTTGTCACATTTTGTAGGCCAAATCCGGAAACTAGCATTTTAGTACTTCTGGTCTCATCATCCTAAAGTCAGTGGGTTTTTTGAATGGGTAAAATGCCTGAAATAAGGTCTGTGATGAGCCACAAGTTCATTTTTCTCATATTTTCACATTTCATTCTACGACATAAAATACATCAGTAACCCCTTGTAGTTTTTTTTTTTAACTTTTACTTGTCTTGAAAAGGGCGGTTGCTAACAAGTGGCTAAATGGGATTACAGAGGTTGTCAGGGAGTGTTTATAATCTCTGTAACAAGTCCACTGAAGGCAAGCGTAGTGATGAACCCAAGTGCAGTTTATTTACAATGTGAAATCCAAACATCCAAACAGAATCCAAACAGACGAAAACTTGACTTGAAACAGACTTGACTTGACATGAACAGGCTTGACATGAAACAGACTTGGCATGGCATGAAACAGACGTGGCATGAACAAACTAGACTCACCGACAGCAGGTTACAACGTTAATACACGACAAGGCAACAAGGCAATAACTAGCAAACTTATAGTAAACTAAGCAGGTCACATGACAAGAACAAACCAATGGGAAACAAGACACATGACTATGACAACCAATCAGAACATGACACATTGAACAAGGGAACCAATAGCAAAGAGACATGAGGGCAAGGGAAGCATGACACAAACAGGAACCATAACAGAACTTCAAAATAAAAGACATGAAAACAAGAACATGAACCAAAACCAAAAACAGACCTTACAATCATGCTCTCGTGGACTATTGTAACTCAAATTTTCAGGAAAAGAGTTTTTTTTAAATAAAGAGTTAAATAAAGAGTTGTAGTTTGTTTATAACCTATTTAGCTGTTCACTTCAGGCAACTGTATTTAGGATTCAAAATTCATAAAAGTTGTATTCCTTTGTAACCATTATCATGATGAGCAAAATGTATAAGATTCATACATTTTAGTCGGTCACAAAGCTTATTTTCTGCAATAATTCAAAAGCCTTCATAAAAATCCTGTTGGGTTTTGTTGAAAAAAAAAACAGGCTGACACTAATACAAAAATACGTCATCACTGACTGCAGCAGTCTACACTGTTGAAATAGTGAGCATTTGCCATATTCATTCCCATTGTACGTTTTCCACTATAACCCAGATTTTTCTATATTAAAGAATAGGAGGACAAAGTGAAATTATTTTTTGTGGTAATCAACATTATGCTACAAATGTTGTCAGTTGAGCTTAAATAGAATATTCATTTACCAATAGTAGCTTGAAACATTGTGAAAATTGACAAAAGCACTTGCTGTTTAACCCTATTTTTGAGTTCTGTATAACTGAATAATGTTTCCCGTGGTTTAAAGTGTAGCTCATTAACCTTTTGAATGGTCAGCTGCAAACTAAGATTTTAAGTGACCACAGGGTAACTTAAACTTGAGGCAGTTGTTATTTTTTATAATTAGCTCTTGCTGAATAGTGCTACCAGCACTCAAACCGCTTTCTGCTAAACTCTTCCTAACTTTCAGTGCAGTGAATGTGTGTGTGTGTCTATGTGAATGCACTACTGACTCCTCCAAGAAAGGCCCAGGGCAGAGCAGAAGCGCCTCCCAGCTGTGAGCCTGTAGGCTGGGCTGCAGAAGCAGCATTGAGTCCCTCTTAACCTTCCTCCCTCTTCGCTTTCACTTCTTTATGATCTATAGTACAGCGGGTATAGCAAAAGTTTGAAACCACTAGATAAAACACTAATATTCTGCAGTTTTCTAATTAATGAAAAAACTTTTTAATTACAAATTTTATTATCAGCATAACTTAAGTGAAAGTTGAATCAAAAATTAAACATCAATTTCAAAACGTCTAGTTTTACGACAGCCGCAATCAATCTGACATGAACTCTACAAGTTTGTTTAAAACCAAGTGATCATGTTCTCCAGCAAGATTTGAGATTCAAAGAGCATCTTGTTCTCTAACTGAAGCATGATAAATGTAATATCAGACTTTTGGACCCCATTGTTTATCTGTTCCTTGCTAATAATATTGGTATTAATATGTTCCCTGTTAATACATTGCTAGGGTAATTCTTTACAAAGTAGGTCTTGGTGTGCTTAATTTGATTGGTCTGATTTGTAAGCTCACCTTCATCTGTCCTGCGCCCTTTGAATATATTAAGTGTTGTCAGATTTCATAGAGAGCAGCAAACTGAACATCCCAGACAGGTACCGAGCTGTTCGTCATCTTTCGCTCCATAGAAAACAGATGGATGATTTGAGAGAAAGTCTGTCAGACCAAATGATGAAAATGAATTTAAGGAGAGAAATGCCTTCCGCTGTTTTTACATTTGCTCTACCCAGCTGTACAGGAACAGATTGGTTTAATTGGGTTAAGGGTGTATTTTCACTCAAAGTCTGCTCTTTGAAAGTCTGAAACTGCTATTTCACGTTGCCATATAGTCAAAGGTTAGAATACTGAAGTGAATACTGTGAGTGCGCACAAAACAGTGTATTTCAAATTATATTATAATATACAGTAGAAGATTTTTGAGAATTATTGTACAAGCGCTGTGGTGGAAATAATCATTTACACGTCTGCAGATGGCCAGTCCAATTTTATATATTTCAAATGTAATTTATTCCTGTGATGGCAAAGCTGATTTTTCAGCTTTTCATTATTTCAGTCTTCAGTGTCACATGATCTATCAGAAATCATTCTAATATGCTGGTTTGGTGCTCAATTTTTTTTTAATTATTTTCAGTGCTGATACATTGATACCAACATTCAACAGGTGTGCTGCTTAATATTTTTGTCAAAACTGATACATTTTTTTTCTTTGACCATTTTTTGAATGTGACACTTTTTAAGTGTTTTTAAATTAATGTATTATAAATGCAGCAAATTGAAAAACTGAACTGATCATTTTAGGACCATGCAAAAATGCCTGCCATGACCCATTTAAAAAGAGACCAAGACTGGAAAAATCATATGATTCATGTGAAGATGATACCAATTAAGGAACACATCCTTTGCACACTTTATTTGGCTCATCAGCTTCTATCAGACATCGTTTTCTTTCAAGCCATCTGCATTCATTTGAGTTAATCATTTTTACCTCTGACAAGGCAGATTTGCTAAATAGAGGAGCTTCTTGTCACACAATGCATGAATGTGAATTTAGTATTCATAGTACTCAGCTCGTCTCTCTTAGCCAGCACATCAAACAGAGGTTTAAAGTCAACCTCAAGGGAGCTAAAAAGGACATACAAGAACAATTGCTTGTGCATTAAAAGGGCTCTCTACGCACATTTTATTATAGTGCAGAAAAGAAGAGATTTACTCTATTTATACCTCATCTATCAACTCACTATATCCCACAACAGAGAGCCTAGCACAAAAGCAACAAGCAGCTGTCCGCCTTGTGAAAAGCTTTCCTGGATTGTGTCTGATTTGAGTCAGTTCTCTGGGCAGAGACCCAGGGAGAGACAACCTTGTCTGCACAGGCATGTGGGACGGAGCTGAGTGGGCTTTCAGTCACGGTGCATTGTCGCAGTGATTCACCCTTGCAGCTCAGCCAAGCACAGCGCTATCTCTTCTCCACAGCGCCGTATTCAGGACCACGGACAGGGACAGTCACGCTAAAACACAAGAAGACAGTAAGACGTTACAATGGGCTGCCAAATCAGGAGCAAGTTTGACATTCTTATGAAAGAAACTCCAAAACGGAGCATCTCCCATAGGGGGTCCTATTCTCATCAAGCAACCCGCTGCGGAAAATGGCAAAAAAAAAAAAAAAAAACAAGCTTTGTGGCAACAGCTGGTCCTGTCTGTGGGTTGGCAGATACACAGATGTAGAATTTGAGCTTTTATATTCCAGTGGCAGATCGGCTTATATAGTTTTTAAAGGGCACCGATGTCTCTTTGGTAATATTTTGACTGAGAAAACTTTCATAAAGTCTTTGTTTAAAGCTGAAACGTGTCATTTATGCACCACTGGAACTCCTAAAGACTTTCACATTCAAAAGATTTTCAGTATTCCTCTACAGTATTAGCCAAATATCCATTAAGGTATATTTTATTTATTTTCTCTACATATTTTGCAGGGGTCAGCTTGACTGTTAATAGCAGCAAAAAAATTTATATATTAGATAACAATCACAATGATGAAATATGCATGTTTACTTTGGGATACAACTCAGTGTTTAAGCATCAATAATATGAACAAATGAGGTAAGAGGAACCTATTAAAAGAATTTAAAGGGAAAATAAGGTTGTTTAATGATGAGGTTAAAAATGAGGTTAATTTGGTTAATATTGTGAAATATTATTCAAATCTAAAATAACGGTACTCCATTATAATATATTTTAAACTGTTTTTTTATTCCTGTGATAGCAAATTAATTTTCAGCATCATTACTCCAGTTTTCATTGTCATCATCAGAAATCATTTTAATATGATGATTTGATGCTTAAGAAACATTTTTTTAATCATCACCACCAATGTAAACGAAAATTATCTATATGTGCTTATGTGCTGCTTATATTGACAGACAAATAAGCAAACAATTTCATTGGTGAGATGAAATGAGACTTGCATAAAGAAGCAAAAAAATCAAGGTAAATATATGTATGCAGAATATTGTTCAGTAAAGCTGTAAATTTGTCAAATTATGCAAAAAAAAAAAAGTGAAAATATTATTCAATTATATGTTAAGACACATTAAATGCTAGCAATACAATTAGACAAAGAAGTCCAAAAATGTCATTTCACAGATGGGAATTTTCATTAATTTCAGAAATAAATAGGAAAAAATATAATAAAAATGACAGTTCTCCTGTGATGTATGTACAGTAGCATATTAGCATGTTGTTTGTGGGACAAATGAAACTAGTTAGAGAGTGAAAAGTTTGTTTTAAGAAAGTTCATTTTCTAAACGTCCACAAGGCCAAAACTGCCTATTTGAAGAAACACCCACTTACACTAATAATAAATGTCAAAACATGACAAAAATAAAACGTTCCTAGGATTATATCATTATGAATTAAGGCTTGGCACATCTAAGTACATTTGCTCAGTTAGAAAAGCTCCTCCAAAGTTAAGCATATACTCCTCATGGACCCATTTAAGTGTCTGTTCACATCAAGTCAACTGTATCACGACTCTGTTCTCACTAGAACACATTTCTCATTTCACACTCAGACACTCAGTCATGTTAGCATTACGCGTCTGTTGTTAAGATCAAAAGTGTGCGCATTTCCCGCTGGAATTCTTTTAGGATGGAATCCTACTTTGATCCCCCATTTCCTTCTGTCAGCAGATTCTCCCCATCTCTGTCTCTCTCCCTCAGCCAAGTCACACAGAGAAACAGACAGCATAGCATGATCGCAACAAGATTATAGCTTTGCTGGAGCAGAATCAAGCCTGTGTGAAATTGTCTACAGACCAAACAATTCCAAAGAGGATGTTCTCTAAATGACTTCCACTGCACGAGTTCGCAAGTAAACTGGCAAATACATTATATGCATGCAAAGAACAAATGTTGATGCTTCTGATAGCTTTGGGTCATACTCGGTTTCACAAGTTTAAACTGCTGAACTGGGATTCAAATGCAAAACCATAGTACTTGTGCTCATAGATTGGATCATAAACTTGCAAAAGCTGGGAAGTGATGATAAATTATGAGATGCTGCAATAAACAGATTTGTCATAATTTTGTATTATTATGATGGATAAACCCTTTTGGGTTCTGTCCTGATGTAATATAGGCCTGATAAATGGGCACTTGCACAGTTTTGCTTATATTTTTTTCTCTTAAAAACAAGAATATAATACACATTTTATCATAAATAGACATCAAAATAGGACATAATTAAGAACAATGAGTTTCTTAAAACAGTTAAATAAACAAAAAAATACATGTATAATTTGCAATAATTTAAATATGTGTGTGTGTGTGTGTGTGTGTGTGCGCGCGCTCTTACTATTTATTATATGTCTACTTATGATAATGTGTATAATATTCTTGTTTCTTTTCAATCATAATTCTGCATGTCCTTTCTTTTCTATTATAAATTATTTTCACCAAGAAATAAGCATATTACACATATACTATAATAATAGAACTATAAGTTTCTTATAACTGATAAATAACTAAAATAAATGCACAAATAACTAAAGAAATAAAAAAAATAAAGTTAATGAGTGAATAAATACATTTAACAATATTGCACACCTGCCACTTTTTGTACTAGAGAAAGGTGAAACAGAATTATGATTATGAACATGAATAAAAATTTCTACCACTGTCATTTTCACCACATCTCAAAAATCTCTGATGGAATTTACATTTTTGGACTTGTTTGTTTAATTTCATTGCTAGTTACATTGCTAATTTCATTTTATATACAGTGCCCTCCACTAATATTGGCACCCTTGGTAAATATGAGCAAAGGTGGCTGTAAAAATAAATCTGCATTGTTTATCCTTTTGATCTTTCATTCAAAAAATTCATAAAATTCTAACCTATCATTGAAGTAAAACAATTGAAAGTGGGGGAGAATCGTATTGTGAAATAAATACTTTCTATAGTTCATATTGGCCACAATTATTGGCACCCAATTATTGCAATGTCCTTTTCCCAAGATAGCAGCCCTGAGTTTTCTTCTATAATGCCTGAAGAATTTGGAGAACACCTGATAAGAGATCAGAGACCATTCCTTCATGCAGAATCTCTCCAGATCCTCCAGATTCACAGCTCCATGTTGGTGCTTCTCCTGAAGTTCAATTCTACCATTTTCATAGGGTTCAGGTCAGAGGACTGGGACAGCCACAAAAGCTTCATTTTTGTCTCAGTGACCCATTTTTGTGCTGATTTTGATGTTTGTTTTGGATTATTGTCCTGATGGAAGATCCAACCACGGCCCATTATAAGATTTCTAACAGAGGCAGTCAGGTTTAGATTTTTTATCTGTTGGTATTTGATAGAATCCATGATGCCATGCATCTGAACAAGACGTCCAGGACCTCCGGCAGAAAAACAGGCCAACAACATTAAAGATCCAGCAGTATATTTAACTGTGGGCATGGGGTACTTTTTATCCCTGTTTGTACTAAACCCATCTATGGGTTTGCTGCCAAAAAGCTCTTTTTTTTTTTTAGTTTCATCTGACCATAGAAGCCAGTGTCATTTGAAGTTCCAGTCGTGTCTGACAACTGAACATGTTGGATTTTGTTTTTGGATGAGCAAGGAGAATTTTTCTTGAAACCCTCCTGAGCAATATGTGGTGATATAGGGGCTATTTGATATATATATATTTTTTAGGCTTTCTGACTCCAAAACTCAACTAATCTCTGCAATTCTCTAGCTGTGATCCTTGGAGAATCTTTGGCCACTCAAACTCTCCTCCTCAGGACAATATGGACACACGTCCTCTTCCAGGCAGACATGTAACATCTTTAGTTGACTGGAACCTCTTGATTATTGCCCTGATGGTGGAAATGTGGATTTTCAATGCTGTAGCTTTTGTCTTACAGCAACTTTCTATTTTGTGAAGCTCCACACATCAGAACTTTATTGTTTGGTTTTACTCCTTGTGATGGATGATTAAGGAAATTTGGCCTTTGTTTTCTTTATATTTATAATCCTTTGGAACAGGAAGTCATAGCTGGGCAATTTCATGCTCCTAGTCTCCCTGGTATGCTAAAAAAATGTAAATATGAATGGGAATATACTTCAGAGATATTTTACTCATAAGAATTTCCAGTGGTGCCAACAATTGCCAACATGCATTGGAGAAAACATTTATTTTACTATGAGGTTTTCTCCCCACTTTCAGTTGTTTTACTTCAATGATAGGTTAGAATTTTGTGAATTTTTTGAATGAAAGATCAAAAGGATAAACAATGCAGATTTATTTTCACAGCCACTTTTGCTCAGATTTACCAAGGGTGCCAATATTAGTGGAGGGCACTGTATCTTAACATACACATGTGATATTAACCTTGATTTTTTTTTAGTGTGTATATATATATATATATATATCCAAAAAGTAGCAGGTGTGCAAAACTACAAAAAGCAGAGAGAGCAAGATATTAAAGAAAACTAGAGAATTTTGGACACCAATCAGTCACCATACAAACATAGCAGGGACTATCACGTCTAGAAACTCGGTTGGACAGAAATATGTTTTATCGTGAGTGCTGACAGTCAGAGGCTGTTGTCATGTAATGGTCCATCAGTTCCTTATGGGGGCCTTCCCAGAACTAGCTATCCAACTACACAGACGGCTGCTGAGAAATGCTCTCAGATGGCCATATGCAACGACGCACACACCTAACAGAGCAGATTAAAAAAACAGAAAGCTTCTGGCATGCAAGAAAAGCCAGTCAGACTGTTTTTTTTAAACAGTGTGATTAATTGCCATATGAGTTCTGCTTCATCACACATGTAATTAGGAGTCAGACAGTAAATCAGCTACAGTGTATCAAAGCATGTCTTATTTGTTTTGATCCACAAACACTTGCTGCACCTTAAATATTTAAGTTCATTAAATTAATGCTTATAGACATATGTATGAAAAGTATTCAAGACATCCAATGTTGAAAAACACTGCAAGTATTTTCTTTCAACATCAGTTCTTTCAACACATACTCTAAGATGTGCTAAAAAGAAACTGAATGTATCAAGCCGTTGGCCCTGCAGCCTGAGACTCTTATACATTTTTAAAGATGTGTAGGAAGGGTGATAATTTGTTCGCAGTGTGTGCAAAAAGGTATCTGTTTTACCAACTAGAGCCAATAATTATGTCATTATCGCTAATAGCACCATTCAGAACTTGGATAGCGGTTTCAATTTGGGCCGAGACATGTTTCGTTTCTGCTTCTGTCTTTTCCCATCTGCAGGTAGAAGCATGTCAATGAAACAGCTATTTCTAAAGTTGGCTAAATAAAAGAACTACAAGGAAGTGCCATGTTCTGATGCTCAGAGCATTTCTGTTCAGATTATTGGCTCAAAGCTGATCATATTACAAAATAGGAAACCCTTCATATTTGTATATTACTTCCGGAAGAGTCTCAGCTCACATCTGTATATAAATATTTTATATAGATATAAAATAACTTCAATATAGGCCTATGCCATATTAGCATCAAATGATATATTCATGGCAGAAATTTAAAAAAAAGATCTTACATTACTGTTTAAAAGTTAGATATATGGGTATGGGGCCAGTCAGATATTTGAAATAATAATTAAAAAAAGCATGCATTACATTGAACAAAAGTAAAGACTTTTATGCTACCTGATCTCATGACAAAAATGTACCTGTGGGAACTTTTTTTGCAAGACGCGAAATACGTACCAATAAGTACATATCACTGCAGTTTCCAACAGAAATGAACACTAGAGATGGTAAAACAGCAAGCACTTGTAATCATTTTCGTACACAGTTATAATTACAGCTTCATATGTTTTGCCTTCCGGATGTAACAACCTTGCTCGGTAGCTCAGCTTGCACGGAATTGGACTTAGGATGTGGAATCCTTGGGTACAAATCCCCTCAAAAACATGACTCACGATGAAAGAGCTGAAAGATTAGTGATCGAAAAGCAAGTTAAAATGGCATGCTTGCGACTGCATTGCAACTTCAAATAAAACGTACCATATGTATGTTCATCTATTCCGGGGAAAAAACCAAACACTCTTTTTGCACCACTCAGTGGACATTTCACATCGAATATGTCACGAAATGTACATGGCGGTATGTATTTCGCATCTTGCGAAAAATTCCCTCAGGGACGTTTTCATCATGAGATAATTAACATTTTCTATTTCAAACAAATGCAAAAATATTAAAGCAGCATTGTTTGAGATAATAATAATGAATGTTTTTTGAGCACCAAATCAGCATATTAGAGTGATTTCTGAAGGATCACGTGACATTGAAGCCTGGAGAAATGGCTGCTGGAAATTCAGGCTCCGTCCACACGGAGACACGTTTAGCTGTATACGTAAACATTTTGTATCGTATCGACGTTTCGTCCAGACGGATCCGCCGTTTTGGGAGCCTGAAACCGCTATTTTTTGAAACCAGGTCCCAAAGTGGATAAATCTGAAAATGACATCTTTGCGTTTTCGTGTGTACAGCTAATCCGTATATTTTGTGAAACGATGATGTCATCACCCCACGTCTCGCCCCTAGTCAGACACCGCTACGTAACAGCAACAACAACAAAGGTGGACTATATGCTTGTGTTCATGCTGCAGAAGCTACTGAGCCTATTAGCTTTACTAACTTCACTAGCTTTTATTGTTGTTGTGTTGGGTTTGTATACAGCGCGCAAGGTTTATGCCATAGATATGTATGCGTAGATGCCTCATTAGGGACTGTTTCTTTGGGCCACTATATGTAAGCCGTCCGCCATATTGTAATAGTCCACTTGACGTCATTCACCAATCAATGAATATTCAAAAGATCTCACAATACTGCACAGCCAATGGTCTGCGAACCCAGAGTCATTGAGAACGGCTCAATGGCTCTGTGCAAACCTACAGTATGGTGAATGACGTCAAGTTGACCATTCCAAGATGGCGGCCGCATCTACGTGCCTGGAGCGGTCGAATGGGGAATCTATACATACAGTGCAGTTCATTTTTTTCACGTTTTGTTATGTTGCAGCCTTATGTTAAACCACTTTAAATTACTTTTTTTCCACAACAATCTACACTCCACACACCATAAT
>JAFVLL020041148.1:0-10229 GCA_021397915.2 Tor tambroides | reverse complement strand
TGGCCGACCCGCACACATCAAAGCCACAACTCATCCTAAAACTGTTTTTTTTTTTTTTTTTCACATAAGGGCCATATCTTTCCCACACAAATAACAAGCCACAACACACACTAAAACCAGCTTGATGTGTGTGGGCCAAATCTGGCCCGTAGGCCCTGAGCCGTATATGTGCCATAGTTGGCCCAGGTGAGGACTGATCTGGGTAGGCTGATTACGAATCGCTTTGACAGTATAAACCTGACATAAAAACAGTTGACGGTCGAACTCTATCATATTTCATACCTGGATCAGATCCACACCTGATGCTATCTTGTTTTATTTTAGAGCACTGCTCTGTTTGTGTGCAGCAGTGATTGGTGGAAGGTGCCTCTTCTGCCCTTCACAGATTCTTCCTCCCATATTTGGAAAAGGTGTACTGATGTGATTTAAAGCAACAAAAATGTTAGTTTTTCACAATTGCATTTTCTCATAACAGTAAAGATGAAATCAAATTTTTAAACTTATGTTGGTGACACACCACAAGATAATCTGGCTGATTTTGGGCCGATTTCTCCCCTTCCGACAATCCTAGATAATGTCCCGATTATCTTGGTGGTTCTAAAGATTATCTCATCAGATTGTCCTGTGGTGTGATGTGTGTTAAGAGTGACTGAATCTGCTCGGAAGAACGTCGGAGATGCCCAGATCGTGAATCATAAATATTCAACATCTTCCTGCTGACCTGAAAGCATGTGTTCATTTGTAAATGATAAATGATGCTTGAAGTTTAAAATGTCACAAATCTTTTGTTTTGAAATAGTTAGAAGCGCATCACTTCTTTTTCTTCTTCTTGAGTTTTTATTATTAATTTTAGGATGAAGTCAAAGTTCTGTTTGTTAAAAGTTCTGTTTGAAGTTCTGACAAACCTTCACTCTCTTCCATTGAAGAAAAGTGAAGCCATCAGTGTCCCAGAGGGGTGAGGACATCTTTGGGACTGATTTGGGACTGGAGTCTGCGCATTAGCCATGTCCCGCTCACACTCCCGCAGATTCGATCGAAAGCACACGCCCCGGACACTTTTCAAATTAGCTCCGTACAAGAGGCATGTGTTGAAATAAGGTAAATACAACTCCAATCTCCCACTGAAGATCCTGAAAAAGTCAGTTGGTGCCTCAGTTCACTCAGAGAAGCTGTCAATCTCAGCTGCCAATTTGACTGTTTGGTAAAAAAAAAAAAAAAGACACCTTTCTGCCACCAACTGGTCTGGAGTTTGAAGCGAACACAGTTTAACAATAAGGGGATAAAAATAGGAAAAAAGGGGAAAAATAAGGAAGAAAAAAGTGATAAACTTCTATAGTTTATTTTCCTACTATGGAGGTCAATGGTGCACTAACATGGTCTGTCTTCAGAATATCTTCCTTTGTGTTCATCAGAACAAAGAGATTTATTCAGGTTTGGAACAACATGAGGGTGAGTAAATGAAAGAATTTTCATTTTTGGGTGAACTATCCCTTTAAGAAATCAGCATGAAAGCATGATGGAATACAATTCCAGTTCATCTATTACTTCCACAATTATAGTATCATTAAATATTAGAGAAAGCTCCCCCCATAGGGTATGATAAAAAAAAAAAACACCACACCAAAGTATCCTATTATCATCAGAACCTCCTATATTTTCAAGTGTCTCTTTCATGAGATTATTACATAGAATATAAAAGTACTATTACCACAGACATATTTGACGGTTTTCCCATTCATCAGCTTTAACTGTAAAGCCATGCCATATTGTTTGCTATCTCTGAAAAACACTAAAAGACAGCTTTGCATGTTCAATATCGCCCAATTTTGGGATCCTGGTATTTCAAAATCCCTTTTTTGAGGACAGCTGATAGAAAATAAGTACTACAGTACTACAAACCCAGACATCTCATTCAAAGACACTGAAGAAATTCTCTGTCTACCTGATGCCTTTTTCTACAAGAAACAGCCGATATACATGCTGAAAGCAAGAGTAGCTTCTACTGTTTGTTTAAAAACTTGGGAAACTTTTTTTTTTTTTAACAGCACTTTGCTTTAAAATTTGCTTTAAAATACATTTACATTTATTCATTTATCAGACGCTTTTATTGAAAGCGACTTACAATTGAGGAATACAACAGCTGATTCATCATAAAGAGGCAAATAAACGCAGGGAGTGCTCACAATACAAAGTTCAGGTATTGTTCAGATTAGTACAAGCTAGACAGGGGATTAAGGAAAGAGAATGCAAATGGTAGGGCTGGGCGATATATCTCATGCGATATGCATGCGCATCTCGTCAGTAAAGCCGGTTCCTTGATTAGCGGTAAATCCCCATCACCTGTTTTCAAATGGAGCGGCGTTTAAGACACGGTGCCGTAGATCACTGAGAAGCTACGCAATATACGCGCGTCATTATGCGATTCATCTCATCTGCGATAGTGAACGCGATATTGCGTAGCTTCTCAGTGATCTACGGCTCTGTGTATTAACCGCCGCTCCATTTGAAAACAGGTGATGGAGATTTACCTCTAATCAAGGAACCGGCTTTACTGACGAGATGCGCATGCATATCGCATGAGATATATCGCCCAGCCCTAGCAAATGGGTTTTCATTATTAATTTTAGGATGAAGTCAAAGTTCTGTTTGTTAAAAGTTCTGTTCACACACAAATAACTAAGTCTTTCAAACAGTGAAGATGTCAATCTCAGCATCCTGAGAAAACGTCCCGTCTGCTGCTGATATGAGGAGCTCATGCAGTGATCTGTATCATTAATGTTTATTTGTGAAGCTCTTGTGAAGTTCATCCTGAGGCTCGTTTTCTGTTCATCTGATGGCAGCGTAAGTCACTGTATCATTATGATCCTGAAAGAACAGCACAGATTTTCTCCATCAGTGCTATTATTATTATTAGTGCATGAGCTTTGCGATTCAGAGCTACATTCAGAAGCTGCTGTGATTTTCTCTGAATAGGACTGGACAGCAGTCAGTGATGAAGAACAAGGGAATGAGCTGCTATCTACTCACATTGAGCGATTTTACTGGCTTTTACTGGAAGAAGAAACTTAACAATAAGTCACATCATCTGTCTGCTCCTATACATCAGTGCAAACATTTAATACACAGATCTGTCACTGTAAAATGTAATACGACAGCTTTCAGGAAATCACATTATAGACCAGACAGTGAACTGAATGTTGAATGTTTAGTTGACTCACATGGTCTTTTGCAGCAGCAGGAATGGACATGTTGATTGTTTCATACGTCCCTTTATCTTCATTCTCATCTTTGACCTTCAGACAACAAACAGTTAAAACTGCCAAAATAACACTTGAGCTTTAAAGACAGAAATCAAATCTAAATCACTGGCATTACTGAACTCACAGACGAATGATCAGTTCCTCTTCCATTATCTGAAAAAAAGGTGCCTCATATGAGTATTTATGATGAAACACTCACAAAACACAGAATCTTAACAATGCGAACAATGTTCAGATTTCAAAACCATTCAAATGGATGATAGAAACGATTGTTGTTTGACTTGATAACTCTGAGATTGGCATTAGAGGAATAAACTTCTGTTTGAGAATCTCATAGTCACATAATCCACGTTTCTATGATACATACAGTCTGAACTTGATGTGTTTGCTTGTCATTAAAATGAGATCTGAACTTTGTAAGAAAGGAGGAAATCTGAAAGCTCACCAGCTCTTTTTCTGCAGATCAGCCAGAGAACAGCAAGAAGGAAAGCAGCGAATGCAGCGGCGGAAACAGAAATCACTGTCACTAAAGAAGAGATAGTCAGGGATTAATAACTAAATGAAAGCATCACCAATAACATCATCAATGGCTTAAAATCAGTAGCATCATGTACTTTGATGTGTAGAGGTTTGTGGTGATTTTGTAGTTGAGTTATCCTGAGAGTTTGTGCTGTGGACTGGAATCACTGCTGTTGTTTTATCTTGAGCTGTAAAACATGAATTAGTTCAGATGCATCATACTGTAGAACAGGGGTTTTCAAAGTGTCTGAGAAATTATTTTCTATAGGCCTGTACTGTACTTTCCGGACTGCATGTCGGGTTTTTTATCATCTGAAACAAACTACGATTTATATCCCAAAGTAACTCATATAATGCACTTAACGTCAAATAAGCAAAATTATGCACTTTGACGTTTCTAGATTTATTTTCCACATCAGTGTGAAATAGGCAGTATTCTCTGAGTTTTGGTTTATTTTTGTGCCGTGCTTCAGGAAGAAGTTTATGGCAAGCACTTTTTTTCCCTTTATTTTACAAAAGTAGGGTGTTTTGCTCTTATTTTTGAAGGTACAACAATGAAAACAGACCGTGTTTATATTGTGTTGATAATGTTTGTCAATGTTTCGCTTTATTTAGCAGTAATGTACATTACTTCTGAATGTTATAATGAAATGTGACTTATACACCGATGTGACCTCTCTCTCTGTGTGTGTGTGTGTGTGTGTGTGTTTCTCAACAATGGAGGTTTGACCTGGTTTGATTTATGTTTGGAAAAATACAGCACACTGCAAATACAATATACCGTTTACACACAAACAGTATATTACATTGTGTGTGCTGTATTTTTGAACATAATACATTAATTGTTGTCAACGCTGCCCCACGACTGTTATTAATAAAATAGCCTAGATACTAGATACTGGATGAGCCGTAACTGTTAAAAATATCTGTCATTTATATATATATACATGCATGAAGAGTTCCAATGGAAAAGCCTCTAAAAGCCATCTTGGTCAAAAATGAGATAATGATACAGAGTGAATGCTCTCCACACATAGTATATGTTCATCAAGTACTTTCACTTCAAAGGCGCTGAATCCCACCCTCAACCCATTCAGACGTACCAGTGCTTACATAGAAACCTATACACAGTTGCCAGAAAGAAATGCCAATTTTGAAAGAAAAACGTCCAACATACTTAGAGGCTTTTGCATCTGAACTCTTCATATATATATCATTTAACTTTGATGATCACATTACATAAAAATGTACAATTTTTGCTGTCAACTTTCAATATCTTCATTATTTTCAGCTGCTCTTTTTGGACTGTTAAACTTGCTTGCAGTTCATGAGTTTGCAGCAGTGCTTTGAGTTTCTTTTCTATCAGACTAAAAGAAGCTTTAGTATCTTGGTGTGTTCTACTTCAGTGATATTAATATAAGGATCTAAAACTGATTGATGAGATTATTTTGTCACCTGAAATCTTGACAGTATATGTGGCTGAGGTCTTGAGTTGATTTCTGTGAGTAACATTGCATCTCCACTCTCTGTTGTGATCTTCATTCAGGAGTGTTGTAGTCAGAGTGCTGATAAAGTGTCCTGATGAGAATAATATCTGATATCTGGAGTCTGATATTCTCAGTTTAACACCAGTCTGATTCACCCAGAACAGCTCAATTCCCTCAGAATTATTCAAATCATCACAAGAGACTCCAGCAAGAGAATACAACTGACAGGAGAGAGACACAGAGCGGCCTGCACTGATCTCAGTCTGTGAGGATGATGATGAGACTGATGAGATGATGATAAAACACAAAATAAGACACAAATAAAATCACAGACTTTTCAATCATCATGAAAGTGTAAATTAAATTGAATAAATAAAGAATTTTAAATTGACCACATAATTGTAAAATTACCATGAAGAACATGCAGATAAACACGTGCATCAGCTCCATGTTTTTGTCCATTCACTCTCCATTGTTGGCAGATGTAAGATCCATAATCTTCTTTTGTGACGTTCTTGATGTTCAGAGAGCAGTCAGACCCCAGACTCAGTCTCTCATATCTCTTTATGACTTTATTCTTCATCCCTAAAGTAATCAGTTCAACTGCTGCTGAATGACTGTTATAGTAGATCCATGTAGTCGAGTTGCAGTAATGAAGAGCATTATTACAGGACAGACGGACATTTTCACCAGAACTGATGAACACATGAGCATCATCTACTCCACTGGTACCTGAAACACAAGAACATTTGACTGATCATTATGTGATACATGGTAATGCTTTAGATTACAACCCACAACGTACTAAGTAAACAGAATTTACAGTGTAACTTTTTTTGTAATTATATAGTGTACCTACTCAGTACCTCCGTGTAGGTATAAGGGAATAATATGTGAAGTTTGGGGAATAAAGGGGTAATAACCTGTAAAATTACAAATAATTTCTACTGTAAGTATTTTGAAACAAAGGGGTACCTATTCTAATATTATGTATGTAGGCTATACAACAATCTTATATTTGCAAGCAATTTAGCAAAAACATACACTAGGCCTACTTTTTAAACACGCTGGGTTATTGTTTCAATCCAAATGCCCAGTTGAGACTGTTGGGTTAGTTGACTTGATTTGACCCAATTTGGGTTGATATCAGTAATAACTAACACAACGGTCCTGGGTTAGGAACAGTGTTGCCAAGTCTGCGGTTTTCCCAGGGAGTTTTTACTGGGGAACCCCCCTTGGCATTGGGGGGGACGAAGACGAACGAGACGAATGAATGAAACACATTTGTCCGTGTGTTTCACTCTGTCTCGAATCGCGCTCGCGGAAAGCATTTGAGAAACAGTGTCTCTTCCGCGACTCGCTATGCTTTCAACTCGTTTATTTTAGTCTCGAGCAAGAGACTTTACGACATTCACATTACATAATTTGACTGATTTTTATGTAGAAAGGGCGACAGCACACTGCATTAACCCCCTGGGGTAAATAAATAAATAAATGATCATTCATGTTTTCATAACCGCTGGCCAAATTCAAAAACAAAACTAAAATGAAATCATCTTTGAGATCAAGGGGGCCCCCTGGTGTTTCGGGGGCCCTACGCAGCTTGCGTATTCTGCGTATAGGGAGGATCGGCTCTGGTTTTGTCCAAGTATGTTCTCATGACATTGAACAGCGATTGACCAGGAACTAGCTGAGCTAGTCAAAATGGTGTTTGAGGACACGGATCAAAACAGTATCCTGTCAGTTCGCTATAGTTCTTGACTTTCAGTGTTTATTACTCTGTGTTTATTGACCTGATGGTTTGGCCATAATAGTTTAACTTTGTCAGTGGGTGAAAAACATGATCACAAATTGAACAAAATCTTACATTTGTTTTTAAACAAGCTTTTCAAAAGAATTTGGTTTAACTGTATAAGCTATGTAAGTATGGAATTGCTTTTTTCTGAACTGGTGTAATAATTTTTTCATCTTTTATTATCTGTTGCCTCTGTTGTTACTGTTGTCATATTGTGTGTGATTTTAATTTAAAAACCCAAATTTCAAATAATATTTGAATGAAATAAAACAGTAACCATGTTTATTGATATATGTGACCCTGGACCACAAAACCAGTCTTAAGTGTCAATTTTTCGAAATTGAGATTCATACATCATCTGAAAGCTGAATAAATAATCTTTCCATTGATGTATGGTTTGTTAGGATAGGACAATATTTGGCCGAGATACAACTATTTGAAAATCTGGAATCTGAGGGTGCAAAAAAATCTAAATACTGAGAAAATCACCTTTAAAGTTGTTCAAATGAAGTTCTTAGCAATGCATATTACTAATCAAAAATGTTTTGGTATATTTACGGTAAGAAATGTACAAAATATCTTCATGGAACATGATCTTTACTTAATATCCTAATGATTTTTGCCATAAAAGAAATATCAATAATTTTGACCCACACAATGTATTTTTGGCTATTGCTACAAATATACCCCAGCGAATTTAGACTGGTTTTGTGGTCCAGGGTCACATATAACCTGATTTATGACATACTGTATAAAACAATAGTTTTAGAGCAATTTGTTGTAGCCACTTGGAATAAGGGGGGAACAAGCACCACTTTAAATTACACCCCGGAAGAAAGTTGTATTTACCCTTTAACTATATGGAACAAGGAGGTAACAATGCACCACTTTAATTTACAGCCTGCAAATGTTGTATTTACCTTGTAACTTCATGGAATAAGGGAAGAACAAGTTGGGCTTAAACACAGAACAAGTGTATATTTGCACAGTAATTACAGAGAAAAATATTGCACTAGTTTTAATTGTTTGATGCCCAAATCAATCCCCTTTTTTGCTATAAAAACATCATAGTATACATCCATGTACAGGTCCATCTCAAAAAATTAGAATATTGTGAAAAACTTACTTTTTTTGCAACTTATTTCAAAAAGTGAAACTTTCATATATATTTTAGATTCATTACATGTAAAGTAAAACATTTCAAAAGTTTTTTTTTTGCTTTAATTTTGATGATTAGAGCTTACAACTCATGAAAATAAAAAATCTAGTATCTCAAAATATTAGAATATTTCCTAAGATCAATCAAAAAAAAAAAAAAAAGGATTTGTAAAACAGAAAAGTTCAGTTTCTTTAAAGTATGTTGATTTCTGCACTCAATACTTGGTCGGGGCTCCTTTAGCACAAACTCCAGCATCAGTGAGGTGTGGCATGAAGGAGATCAGCCTGTGGCTCTGATGAGGCACTATTGAGCCTTCAGCTCGTCTGGATTTTTGGATCGACTGTTTCTCATCTTTCTCTTGAAAATATCCCATAGATTCCATATGGGGTTCAGGTCAGGCATGTTGGCTGGCCAATCAAGCACAGAAATATCATGGTCAGCAAAGCACTTGGAAGTGGTCATGGCACTGTGGGCAGGTGCTAAAGTCCTGCTGGAAAAGGAAATCAGCATCTCCATAAAGCTTGTCAGAAGATGGAAGCATAAAGTGCTCCAAAATCTCCTGATAGACATCTGCATTGACTTTGGACTTGATAGAGCACAGTGGACCAACACCAGCAGACGTCACGGCACCCCAAATCATCACTGACTTTGGAAACTTCACACTGGACTTCAAGCAGCTTGGATTCTGTGTCTTTCCGGTCTTTCTCCAGACTCCAGACCTTGATTTGCAAATGAAATGCAAAATTTACTTTTATCTGAAAAGAGACTTTAGACCACCGAGTAACAGTCCAGTTCTTTTTCTTCTTAGCCCAGGTAAGATGCTTCTGAGATGCTTGTAAGATGCTTGTTTCTGTTTCAGAAGTGGCTTGGTAGCCCTTTTCCTGAAGACGTCTGAGCGTGGTGACTCTTGATGCACTGACTCAGCTTCAGTTCACTCCTTGTGAAGCTCTCACAAGTGTTTGAATCAGCTTTGCTTGACAGTATTCTCAAGCTTGCAGTCATCCCTGTTGCTTGTGCACCTTTTCCTACCCAATTTCTTCCTTCCAATCAACTTTGCATTTAATATGCTTTGATACAGCACTCTGTGAACCGCCACCCCTTTCAGTAATGACCTTCTGTGACTTACCCTCTTTGTGGAGGGTGTCAATGATTGTCTTCTGGGCCATTGCCAAGTCAACAGTCTTCCCCATTATTGTGGTTTCAAAGAAAAAGATACCCGGAATTTATACTGTAGGGATTGTCATTTAATGAAATTTAAGCTCTAATCACCAAAATGAAAACAAAAAAGCTTCTGAAATGTTTTACTTTACATGCAATAAATCTAAAATATATGAAAGTTTCAGTTTTTGAAATGTTATTTTTTTTCGATAAAAATTTTTTTTTCACGATATTCTAATTTTTGAGAGGCACCTGTATACATGTTGTATCATGTATTTTTTCTGCGAATAGCTGGAAATAGGTAAGCTTATTTTAAGATACACTGAACCTTGATGGTATATCATGCAAAGTTATTTGGTGATAGTGGTGTTGGGAAGTTGCTGGTGTGAAGTTGCTGACATCGACAAATAAGCTTTCATACTGTAAGCTGACTTATGAATTACAAATCATAGCTGAAACTCATTAACTCATTTCACTAGATGTCCAGTTTTGTTGTTCAGTAATCTCCATCATGTTTCCTTTAATAATAGAAAGGTTAAAAATACCTAGGCCTATAATAAAATACCAGTATAAAATTATAAAAAGAATTGTCTTTCAAAATCACTCCCAAACATAAGATTATTGTTTAGGCCATACCACGTAATATTAGAATAATACCGATTAGTTTCAAAATACTTACAGTATAACTGATTTGTAATTTTACAGGTTGTTACCCCTTTATTCCCCAAACATTGCCATATTATTCCCCTATACCTACTGTAATAGAATCAGTCGAACACACAGGTAAGTAAAACGTTAGGTGTTTATTTTAAGGTGCACAGTCAACAAACTCTCGTGATGGAATCAAACCA